>JACXGI010004736.1:28519-45655 GCA_016801175.1 Esox masquinongy | reverse complement strand
CTATATCCCTCTCTATATCCCTTTATCTCTCTCTATATCTCTATATCCCTTTATCCCTCTCTATATCCCTCATTATATCACTTCCTCCCTCTCTGCCTCATTGTTCCAGTGGTGACCGACCTGGTTGAGCAGGTTCACAAGGGTTTTCTGTTTCAGCGGAAACAGTGTGAGAGAAAGGGGGACGGAGTGAGAGAAAGGGTGTGAGGGTGAAGAGATGGAGAGAAAGTAAGGGAGATAAGCTTAATGCAGAATATGTAGTGGAGGGAGTGGGGCTTCTTTGGTTACATCAGGGAAAACTACTCGCCCTCCTGTGTCAAGCTGCTTTGCTTTCTTAGTCTAAGGTTGAATGCCAAACTGCACGCTATTCAGTTTATTATATCTACTTACAACCAGAACTTGGTGCACTACATGGGGAATAGAGTGCCATTTGGGGCCCGAGCCTCATTTTAGCTCCCTTTATGCTACTCATTAGCGTGGTCAAGTGTGCTATTGGACTCTCGCTCGTTGTCTATTCAGCCTGAAGAATGTTCCTCAGACCAGATGAAATACGAGGCGATCACGCCCCTTACTGAGAAAACACACGCACACTCCCCCACACACGCACACTCCCCCAAGTGATTTTGCATTCCTCTCCATTGCAAAATTGAATTTATATTGGCATCACTTAATGCTTATTGCAGCTAGGTCACTTTTGATAAATGGATAAACCTGATACTTCGTAGGAAATTATGATTGAAGCCCAGCTTGAAGATACACTCAATTATGATGAGTGATGGGAGAAGATGGGAAAAAAGTGAGGAACCAGAGAATGGGAGAGGTGTGCTTGTTCAGGCGCCTGTGTGAAGCGTGAGATTGAGCCAAGCTCTGCATCTCAAAACAAAACTGTTTCTTCTTCCTCCTTAAAGCAAACTCCAGAGAAGTACTTCTCCATAAATATATCATTCTTCAAACTTTTGCCTTTTTCCCATTAGGCTGGTGATGGATTCAGCTCTGCTGCACCGCGCTCTGGTATTGATTAATAGCCCTTGTCAATCATGTAAGCAGGTGTGATTGATCAGTCTGGATGGCGGTCATAAATCCGTGGTGAGGAGCAGTAGATGAGGAAGATGTGTGTATAAACGTAGCGACGCCGTCCTGACAGGTATTGAGTGCTGAGTAAATGTCAGCGTTGCATTTTCCACCTGAACCACGGGTCCTGTTTGCACACTAATAACACTGAGGCGAAACAAACACTGGGACCGGTAGTGTGCATTTAGTGTTCTACAACACACAGCATGCTAGACAAACCCTTGAACATTGTCTACCCGCCATTTTCTGTGTGGTTTTGGTTTGCAGGGGGGTCAGCATATACAGACTGCTTTAGCCAGAGGTGTGTAGCTATAACGTATTAAAGAATGATCTCTTCCCGCTGTGTGTAAGTCAGGAGTCGTGTTTTACGACAGCCAGGATTAGACATTGCTACCATTGTTGGGTACTTAAACATTATCACATTTAACACCCACTCTCTCTGCCCGTGTGAATGGGCTGTACTGAGCTCCAATGTGGTTCGTACCACACAGCACCGCACTCTCGCACAGGGGAAAATGGAGAGAAGTGAATGTATTGCGGTGGGAGAGAAGCAGAAAGGTGGAGGGAGGGAGGCAAGAGGGAGGGAGGGAGGCAAGAGGGAGGGAGGGAGGCAAGAGGGAGGGAGAGAGCTGGGTGGGTGGTGAGAGGGAAACGCCAATTTGGAGGTCTATCGGTTGCAGTTTCATTAGCATACATCCCTCTTGTGTTGTTTTGGGTTCATACTGTACGCCCCCCAGGCCTAAATGATCAATTTACATTACATTAGCACACTGCATGGGAGGCTGCCTCTGTCTGTCACCTCAGAGCGCCCCCCTGAACGTACACACACACACACACACACACACACAATAATATAATTTTTTAAGTCTCCATGATATTGAGTGACAGCCACAGCCCAGATGCTAATGCTACTTTGGAAGAACAGAAAGATGTAAGGAAAGTAGGAAGCAAAAAGGGAAGTAGAAAGGAAGGAAGGAGGTAAGGTGAGATGAAGAGATGAATGATAACGGAAAGGAGACAGGAAGAAAAGATGCTAGGAGAGATGAATAGTACAAAGGGTGACACTGCTTTTTCTCTCTCCGGGTTTTCTGTCTCTCTGTCAGCGTCTTTGGTTTTGGCTTGTTGAAGGGGATCTAAACAATGGTTAACGGACCGAAAACGTAACATACACTGTACGATAGCGCTATCGAGGTGTGCGTGTGTGTGCGGGTGCGTGCGGGTGCGTGCGTGCGTGTGCGTGCGTGCGGGTGTGTGCGTGTGTGCGCCGGTGTCGGTGGCTTCATGTGCCAGCAGGCTGTCAGTGAGTCGGGTCTTTGGAACGTGGCGTCTCCTCCGTGTCATTCTGTCAGCCAGACATCCAGGCCCTTGCTGGCCTCCCTGTCAGAAGGAAGCGCGGCGCCACTCTCTTCGCCATGTGTATGTGAGTGCAGTGTCTATGTGTGAGAGAGTGGCTGTGTGTGTCTGTGTGTTGCCAAAGCGGAGCCACTGAAGTGCTTTCATATTCCCTGCAGTGGGCAGTACTCTGTCGGCTGCAGGGGACGTCTGAGAGGCTGTGTAGTGTAAATATAAAAGCCTGGACGCTAATAAATAACCCCGTCTGAGATTATTGACCCCGGGCCGGGAGAATAATGGATGATTTCTACAGGCCCTTATGTGATCTATAGACCCCAGAGTTGGCCCAGCTGTTCCGTTGTATTATAGCAGCAGAGACTGGCCAGGTTACTGTAGAACTGAGCTGGGCAGAATTGAATTAGAGTAACGGTCACTATCGGGGGATAAGTCTCTCATTCGCTCCCCCTCCCGGTCTTTCCCTCTTGTTCTTCCGGTGCCAGATATGTTCCCTGTTCACCTGGGTCAGCTGTTGTCATGATGGATTTATGTGGCCTGACACACGCACTGCTGTCATAGTCATTTTTATATTTTAAGTAGTTTATCAGAGGCTCTTTTCCAGAGTGATATACAGTAGTGGGTGCGTACATTTTCATAGGTTTTCTTCCTGGAATTGAACCCACAACCCTGGCAGGCCGTGGAATTGTTCTTCACCACCACCAGCTGACAGGCCAGGCCGGTGCTTGTTGCTAGGGCAGCAGGCAGGAGGAGATGGGGGGGGTAGGGTTAAGCAGCAGAGAACACTGGCGTGAGGTAGGTTGTCTCATTCCATCCACGACTGATCCTATCAGAGTACCTTCAGGAGAGAAGTGAAGAGTAATCTGATCTGCCTTGGGAGGGAGGGATCGGGGAGGGTTTGAGGGATGGTTTGGGGAGGGATTGAAGGTTGGAAAGGGGAGGGATGGAGATATGATAGGGGAGTTAATGGTTGGGGTGCTACAGACTGTGAGAGTGAGGGTGGTGAGAGTGATGCTCTTCCCTCGTAACGTATTGAGAGCAGTTGGCTTCACTTCTGTTGCCGCTTATTATTTCACTGTGACTTCTAGTGAATAATTGACTACAGCAGGGTACACGTTATGTGTTTTGGTTAATAGACAGGGTAGATTTTGTGCGGGTGTTGTATACAGTAGTGATTGTGTCTGTGAGGTTATTACCATTGTGAACGTTGTAAGGTGACATGGGTTCTGTACGGTCTCCATCCATCCGTTGCCCTGTTGGTGACACGTCTGGATTGACCTGGTTGTCCGATGTAACATAATATTGCCCCCGTGGATTCTGGTCCGTAAGTAGTAACTCCTCCCACTGGTCATCCATCATCCCTGTCACAAGAGCTGTGTTTGGTCGGTTAGGTAAACACTGTCCTCCACTTGGCTCTCCACACTGAGATGGAGAGGCTATAAGGTCACAGGGTTGTGTGAAAGGGATTCTGGGGTTGCGACCCCTGAGGAGGGAAAACTTATGCTCTTTAAGGGGCTGTAGTAAGTCTCGAAAGGGACATTTTAGAGGCTTGCAAAACTCTGTCCGATCAACGTCTTTGTTAAATGTAAGAGTATGAGTAAATGTATGAGTAAGAGTATCAGTAAATGTCACTCATTCTGTAGTTCATACTTTTATGACTAGTAGCTCGCTAAACTTAATTCTCAGTTCAGTAACTGGTAGACCCTCTTCACAGCACAACAGCTTTATATTGCCCTTCTGCCACAATGACCATCTTGATTTCTGTCAATGACATGTTTTTGTTGATGGTCTCATACCACCTCCAGCTTCGGGGAGGTGACTGAATTGTTGTCTGAGCATGTAGACTGACCCGGTCGTTGACAATAGTCTCAGTAGGGAAGAAATAACGTCGTATAACTCAAACGGCTGTCAGTTTATCCAGCCTGTTAAAGGATGCATTAGCCTGTAATGTGCATGCTTAATGACACTCGGTGATCAATAACAGTACTACTTGGATGCCCGATATGTGCTAGAGACAGCTCTTGTATTCCATCATTATTATTACTAATGTAAGTTCTTTACACCACCAGAGATGCAAACCTAATCTCGGGGGGTTTACAGGCTTGGAAGTCACAGTGCAACGCAAGACAGGCATTGCAACCAGCGGTAATGAAGTGCTGCTTGAATGAAGTGCTACTGAGTCTGCTAGCTAGCTGTCCACCACCTCTCAGTTTGTACTTTCTGCTCTATGAAGTATGAAATCATAGACTTGATGAAAGAAACACAGAAAAACTTCGCGTTTACCAAATCGGCCTCCAAATTTCCTACTCCGCCGTCAGATCTCTCTCGCGCGTCATCGTTACCATGACAGCGGTGTAGCTGACAGTGGCTCAGCTGACAGTTCGACATTTGCACGGTTGTGAGGTGTCTTGTGCTGATCTGTGACATGACAAATTTTAGGCTGTGGTATCATCATGGAGGAGATTTAAATCTGTTTATGTCTGAGACAATGTCCTATAATGACTATAATTCGTGAACATCGAACTGATTGTGTCAACTACGATGGTCAAATATGGAAATGGAACGTTCATTCTGTCGGTGAAATATGGAATGGTTTGGATGGTATCCATACTACAGGTCCTCTGCTCAGTCCAGTGTGAAAGACAAGAGACAGGCTCTTCTGGGCTGTCAAAACATGATGCTGAGGCCCAGCCGACACACTGATTGTTAGTGTTGTTTTGGTTCGTCAGCTTGTCAGTTGGACTTAAAACGTAAAAACTCTGACAGAGCATCGGTCCCTCTTATCTGTAGGGTCTGACCCCAGAAATGCTACAGTCCTGTTTCCCTCTGTCGGTTTCGCTGGCCAGCCTTAGTACGATGCTGCGTCACTTGTCTTTGCTTGCCTTAGTTGGGTGCTTTGTCAGTTATCATTGCTAGCCTTATGAAGATGCTGTGTCGGTTGTCATTGTTAACTTTAGGAAGATGCTGTATCAGCTGTCATTGCTAGCCATAGTAAGATGCTGTGTCAGTTGTTGTTGCTAGCCATAGTAAAATGCTGAGTCAGTTGTTGTTGCTAGCTGTAGTAAGATGCTGTGTCAGTTGTTGTTGCTAGCTGTAGTAAGATGTTGTCAGTTGTCATTGCTAGCCATAGTAAGATGCTGTGTCAGTTGTTGTTGCTAGCCATAGTAAAATGCTGAGTCAGTTGTTGTTGCTAGCTGTAGTAAGATGCTGTGTCAGTTGTTGTTGCTAGCTGTAGTAAGATGCTGTCAGTTGTCATTGCTAGCCATAGTAAGATGCTGTCAGTTGTTGTTGCTAGCCTTAGGATGATGTTGTGTCACTTGTCATTGCTAGCCTGAGTAAGATGCTGTGTCAGATGTCATTGCTAGCCTTAGTAAGATGCTGTGTCAGATGTCATTGCTAGTCTTAGTAAGATGCTGTGTCAGTTGTCATTGCTAGCCTTAGTAAGATGCTGTGTCAGTTGTCATTGCTAGCTTTATGCGGATGCTGTGTTAATGTTAGCTCTGCTGGAAAAGAAATGCAAGACCAGCTGAAGTGGGTGTGGGTGTTCCTGACAAGACCATCTGAAGTGGGTGTGGGTGTTGCTGACAAGAAAGTGCCTGACTGACAGTTATCATTTAAAGGGGCTGGAATATTAGATCTGGGGTCAGTGTCTGTCTGTTTCTGTGTGCACCTGTCTGTGTTGTCTGTGGTCAATAAGAGAGAGACAGACAGACGGAGACTCCGGTCACACTGAAGTAGGCCACGCCCCTCTATCACAGAACTGGTACCAGGGAGTTGGGGCTGTGTGAGACTGGGATGGAATTTATAAGTGAGTAAAGGTACAGGCAGTGGAGAGTTAAATAGGGAGTGTGTGTGTGTGTGTGTGTGTGCGACTGAGAGATGGTAGGATGAAACGATGCAAGAACTGTAGGAGGCGTGACATGGAGGAGACAGCCGGAGGGAAAGCAATGCAATCACAAAGATCTCCCACCTGTCGTCAGGAAATGAACTTCTCGCTGTTCAACTAAAAACTAAAACGTGCTCTTCATCAGAGGCTGTCTCAAAGTGCAGATGTCTTTCAGAGGTGTCACATTCCGGCCCCTGTAGGAGTCACTGTGAAGCATTCAGAAATCCCCCTCCATCTCTCCCTGTCATCAGCTGGCTAGGCGGATCTTTCACAGACGTTCCTAACTATAACAGTATTGAGTAATAGAAGTGCACGGCTACCATTTCCTTTCCCATTGTAGGCTTGAGTTATGGGTATCCATTTATATTGTGATTTGTGTAATAGCTATATCACATTTTTGTGTAATTATTTGCGTTTAACCTCATTTTCCAATATTCTGTACAGGGAGACACGGGAAGTGCTTTGTATCATATTATTTGAAGGAGGAAAGGATATTAATGTTAAGTCACACGCTGTACTTAAAGAGAATTTAATGTGTAGTTCAGGACTATATAGCCAGATGGATACAAGTGTGCCCTCACCATCTACTGTCTGATTTGGTGATCAGGTGTGTGGGAAATATTTCTATAAGCGTCATCAGATAAAGGTAGTGAAAGTGTGTTATTCTTATATTTTCAGGGTGAGAGCTGTGTAGCAAAGAGGATCTTGTGAGTTGACAGACAAACCACTTTGTGTAATTCATGGAGGAAGACTTGTAAAAAAACAAACAATTTCCCCACATATAGAATATAATGCTTTGCCCAGGACGTTGACCAGAGTTTCATGATTTATGTCCGAGGGTGGATTAACCAACCACTTTAATAACAAGCTGCAAATGTTTAACTTGGCCTTCTCTGAGAAGAGTTAATGTAATGTAAAAATAAAGCCTGTCCATCCTGATTCCACAACAGCAGACTGAACGGCTTGTTGGAGGTCCTCTGCTACGGAATCAGCCGTGTTGCAGGAAACGATACTCTGTCTTCAAACCAAATCAGGTGTCAGTCAACAGCAGTCCATTCTCCTACGGAATTTGCTAGAATGTACTGGTTGTGCATGTACAAGACGACGTGCGACTAGGGGACAAAATCCAAGCTGTATTGTTCACTGAGGGAGATGTGGGTGTTTTACTTTCTAGTGGGCTTACGGCTTGCTAGCGTGTTGCAGATGGGGGGATTCCGGATGGGTTTTTAAGCTGCCCACTTTGGATTCAGGGTTATGCATTCAGCTCGTGAGCACTTCTTTCCGTTTTGAAGCCATTACGCAGTTACATTTTCGTCGTTTAGCAGATGCTCTTACCCAGAGCCACTTGCAGTTACCATTTTTGTTTCACATGTGAAGAGTTTGACTGACGGCTAATATTCAACCTTTAAAATGTGGCGCTGCGGCAACAGATTTGCGTTGCTGAATTAAAAAGCCAAGCAGTGCCTTAATTCTGCTGCTCCAGTTTCAGCGATGGGTTGCTTTTAATTCACAGATTAGGGTAATCAACGGATATTAGTTTAATCTATTACTTGCATCACAAGTTCTAGGAACCATCAATCCACACCACGCACAACCTGAACACTGGAAGTCATGTGTTACAGATAATGTGCAAATATGTTACCAATCGTGATAATCACTGGAAACTGACTAGGATCTTCATTACCCTTAAATGTCCTGATTGCGGATGGTTATTTTAATTTTTGACAATTATGGATGTTGTTAAACGGAATTACATTTGTCATAATTGATTCAAGCTAATCTGGTAATTGACTGTGCTGAACGAACCCAGCTGAATATGGTTATGATTATTTAAGGGAGGACTGAGGCAGTAAGGATGATTGCTTTGTGAAATTGAAAGGCAGTGTTAATTTCTCTACTGTTTGCGTTGTGGTGAATGAATGGGGGTGGGGGGGGGGTACAGAGAAGGAGGAATTGAAGTAGATTTATATTTTGGCACAGAGCGTCCATTCCTCTGTGGTAATATGAAGCCACGCTTTGGGGCTGTTGCTCTCCATAGAGAATGGTCTTTCATTCCCCGTTTCCTGTTAACTGAAATGGACTGCTGAATAAACATCCCTTTGACTTATCCAGCACGCACACACACGCGCACAGAGTGTGTTATTATTGCATCAGAGACAGACTGTCTCTGGCTGCCTGTTCAACAGCAGAATAATGGCTGTGTATTGGTACACAATGAAGGGTGTTTTGATTGTGTGAAATGTAAACCATGGTGACATGAGCCCAGGATGTCACTGTGTCTCCAGATCTCTGGGAGGATGGATGGTAGTTCATCTCTGAAGCATGGACTACTAGCTTTGTGTCAGTCTAACATGCGACCTGCTAACCTATCTGGGCCTCGTCTTACCTTGAGACATTTATTACTGTCCTATTTTCAAATAGGACAGTAACACCCCACCCCACACACACACACACACACACACACACACACACACACACACACACACACAAAACCAATTGTATTGGAGAATTTAAACTACATAAAATGTAAAACGAGTTTTTCGCATTTTCTTGTGTCAGTGCCTCAGAGTTTAATGCATTCAAATTGGGATTTCTCATTTTAATTACGGCTCGCAATGACAAGGCTGGGCTGCTGTTGGCACTGACTTGGGTCCTCCTTGGGGGTCTTTGTTTGGGTTAATGCGTATTGGAAGCAGGTTCACCTAAAACCAGTTCGCCGACCGCACCCCCCTAGTCCAAATCTCTTCGGCCTCATCCATCACACACAACCACCTAATGGACGGATGAATGGATGTGTGCAGGTAAAATATATTTACACACACACACACACTCTGTATCCCTAAAAGGCAACACACAATTCATAATTCCAGTGCTCCTCTCCTTCACAGTCAGGGGATTTGATCAGCATATTATATTGTGATGGAGATGAACTCTCTCCGAGAACTGAGCGTGGCAGGGAGAATATCCCAATCTTGAAGTCACATGAGCTGGCTCCAAACACCGGCGTTATCTTACCGGTCCCATAGCAATGCAAAGGTCTCTGCTTTGTGCCTATGTACAACTCCTTATCGTAAACTCGATACATGTTCACACATAACAATGGAGATCAATGCTTCCAATGCGCTGGCAGGACGACGTTTGTGAGTGTGTTACGTGGTTTGGGGTGGGGGGGACATTGCGCACGATGAATGAACGGCAATGGGCTGGAAACCTGGGAGATCGCCGAAATGGCAACCTGTTCTCTAGACGTCACATTACTGACCGGGCCTTGTGGGGGACTTCAGTACTGCAGTGCACTATGAAGGAAATAAGCTGCCGTTAGGGACCTTGACACGGTGTGGACTCGCACGTTAAGCGGCAGCTGCATGTGAGAGGGGATTTAACACCGATTTCCAATATTATTCCTAAAGCTCCTCCGCATTGGAGGCCCTCGGGAAAGGAGTTAAGAAGGGGAGGAAGAGGAGGAGGAGGGTAGGACGGCAAGAATAGAACAGGATTGAGAGCAGAAGTGGGGGGGGGGTGATCGTGAGAGGTGGGTTAAACTGAGACGTGTCAAACCAACAGGGCAAGGGGGAAAAGCGTAAAAACGCATAAAGGTATGAGAGTGTTTGAAATAATTGTACTGTTCAAAGAGTTTCAGGATTGTTTTGCTCTCCTTGGAAGGAGTGCTCAGAAGGCAGGGATGAAGGTCACATGACCACGTTCCCATGCTTTAACAAAACTGAGGGGAAATGCTGTGTACATCTTGACCCAGATGTGGGTGAAGGACACTCCACTCAGGCAGGGTTTTAAGACATCAAACACCTCCACCATCTAGCAAATATGGCGGACTTTGACTTTTGATAATTCCCTCAGGCTGTTTATCATTCTTCCAAATGGTCTGTTCGCTTAACAGGTCTGCTTACTTCACAGACTTCAACTGAATAGCAAATAAATCAGCCCCCCCCCTCCATTCTCTCTCCTGCTGGTGTTTAGGGGCTGGTACATGCATGTGGGATGGGAGTGAGAGGACCGAGGGAGAGCTTGACACGCTGCAACAAATCAATCTGAGGCAGCCGCAATCTATCAACCATGCCTGTCTTGAATGGAGTGGCCTAGTTAAGCTAGCCATCTAAAGCTAAGCTAGCTGGCCAAAATTGCACGTTGGACTTTGTCTCCAAACACACGCAATGAGATGAAACGCTGGTCCGGTTATCTGTTGGCTTGCTTGTTGTAGCCTACTCCTTCCTGCTATTTCTGCTAAAATGTGTTTTCATAATCGTGTTCCATTGTCAATTGTAAACTCTCACTCCGCTTGCTAGGCCTGGACATGAAACTATCGTCTGTTAGAATAACCGTGCCCAGCCATGAAAGTGAGTTGACACAAAGAGATGACAGGGATGATAACGTTATGGATCGCTGGGGTTTTTCCTCCTCGTACACTTCGATCTGCCCAGATTAGCAAACTGCCCGCCCTTTCCTCACGTCAGCTCACTGCATCCACCTTTAATCTTCAACCATCCACCTCTGTTCATCCATGATGCGTGGCTTTTTCCGGTTAGCACATGAACCACAATTAATACGTTTTAAACATTTTTCAAAATAAATAACTAGCTATGATGTCACGGATAAATCTGAATATTTATCATGAATAAAGGCAAGTGGTGGTTGTGATAAACTACCAAAATAAAGTAAAAACTCATGTTGACAATACATTTTTGCGCTGTACCAAAACCGTACCGAACCATGACCCTCAAACCGCGATTCGTGCTATAGGTTTGGTGGACCGCCAAGCCCCTGGAGAAAAGGTTTTCATACAGGTAGGACTAAAGCCCCAAAGATCACGCCATAAGATGTTGAAGCACTGGGAAAACTCCTTGAAAAGGCTGGACCCTAGGAAGAAACCTAGAGAGGAGCCGAGCTGGTCTTCCTCTGGCTGTTGCCAGCTGGAGGTCTTGAGAGCGCATGTACCATTAAGGCAAAATCGTTTATCAAGACACTCGAGTGTTTAGGTGACCAGTGAGTCAAACAGCGACCCACTCCACAAGAGTAAATGGCAGTTTGATTTCAATAAGCAAGCCTTCAATGATATCTGCAAAGGTTGTTTATTTGTAATCTGCGAAGGTTGTTTATTCCAGCGGTTGAAATAAAGCCTACAGGCCGTGCTGTTGAGGAGGCTTCTGTAGTCTACACTCCGTTTTATGCCCCGGACGCGTCTCCGTCGTGGATGAGTTGTTCCGATCGCGCTACTGTACATAATGGTCGCCGTGTCGACCAGACCCGCATCCATCCCCAGTGTTTATGAATCATCCACTCCAGACAAGTCACAGCACGACTTACGTTGCACTGCCACAAGTGGTGTCTGAGTGTGTGCGGCGGTGGGGGAAGCCTCGACAATGAAACGCAGGACTCGTCTCCAGAGCTGCCCCCCACCCCACCCACCCACCGAGAGCTCTGTCTCATGCGGCCATGGCGCCGGGCTGGTTCGGTCCATAGCCAGTGTGGAGGATGAGCGAGTAATGTGTACATAGTAAAGCTGCATGTGAGGTCTGGTCTAATCCCTGTAGAGTAATCCCGCCGGTTTGACGACACCCGTGTCCTGGGGAAGGAGGGGCGTTGTGGACGAGCCAGAGTTGACACGGTGCCTACATGTTCTAACGGGTGGCGTTGGAAAAGCAGCACTGTTTCAAGGCCTGAAGTTAAGTGTCTGCTTAGTGACAGGAAGCGGGGTAGTTCTCAGCACTTCTTTAAGTGCTTACGCTGAAGGAAGAGAGGCTTAGACTGTTTATCTACACAGACACTCCCATAAACTCACTTTCTCACACCCCCTCACTCCCTCTCTTTATTTTCCCCTCTCTCTCTAATTTGCTCTCTTTCCTGTGAGTTGTCCTTAATAAGGTGTACATCAGCCCTCGGGTTAAAAGGGATATAGATAATTAGAGCCAATTGCTAATTATTAAAATCATGTGCCTAATAGTTTTCTGGGGATGGGGGTTTTAAGTGAGAGCAATTAGAGGGCGTATGAGTGGAGAGAGACTCGTTATCCGTGTCTTCATCTGAGACGGGCCTGAGGGTGGTGGGATGTTTGTCTTGTCTTGATGGGGCATTTCTGTCATCATGTTTTTTCTATCTCCCGTTTCCTTCCAGTCCTGCCCTCCTCTCTTCTCTCCTCACTCCTTTTCCCACTCTCCCTGCTTTCATCAATCCCCGGCACACTTCCTCATCCTTTTCTCTCTTTCATCTCGCCGTATTTCTAGACTCTCTGTCTGCGGTTCTGTTCTTGAGGTGTCTCTGTTGAACCGGCTTGGCCGGGATACGGTGTTAATATGCCTACATTGAATCCCCTAATAAGGCTACGTGAAGAAAATCCTTTAATCTCTGGAGGAATGGGAGAGTTATCCTTCTTTCCGAGCTGGACTGTTTGGTGGGGAGGGGAGAGGGAACAATAGCTCAAATGCAGAAACAACGACAGCCTTGTCCACAATGTGCTGGGCAGTCCTCTTCTCTCTATCTCTCTCTCTCTCTCCCCTCCCCTCCCTCCCTCCCTCCCTCCACACATGTAATTTGTTTGCTTGTTAGGGTCACAGTGATGTCCTGTGTCTGCCTCTCTGTGTGTGTGTGTGTGTGCCTGCGTGCGTGCATGTGCGCCATGGCCTGTTAGCATTCTGTGGGATTAGGCGAGTGTGCGTTTGAACTCCTGTCCTTGCCTTCGTGCCCGTCTACCTCCAGACCTGCATGTTCCTCTGTTATCTCTCCTGTGCTTCTCCCATGTCCTTGGCGCTCGAGCGCTAACGCAATAGGAAGTTGCCACAATTGACGTATTGAAGTTTAATCTACAAGTTTTGAATGTGGTGCCGTGAAACCATTTGTTCAGTGTTTCCCCATTATAATCCCCCCCCCCCTGTAATTATACTGTCTGTCACCAGATTAACACTTTCCAGAGCAGGGCCCTGTCTGTACTAGGACACCGAGAGAGGGGCCCTCAATGCAGTTAATCGTCCATGTGTAGAACAAGAGGAAGTGATACACCAGAGAAAATTACATTTCCATAACGCAGCCTTTAATCACTGCGTGTGCGTGTGCACTTGTGCAAATGTAATGTGTCCTTGTGGAACCCTCTGTGTCTTACAGACGTTACTGTTAATCCATCTAAGAGTTCCATCCCTCCAACAGGCTCCAACAGTAGAATGGGTTTGTCCATAAGTGGTCAAAGTGTAACCTGGAAATAGACCACAGAATGTTCCCCATGTAGTTAGGATTTCCCTACCTCTACAAATGAGTGCAAGGGGGAAGTCGTGAGAAAGAAGGAAGAGTTATCGCTTTTATTGTCAAAAACGTGTATGCCGTGGGGAAACACAAAGCCAAATTTGAAAAAATTTACAATATCGCAGACATTTTTTTGCTCTCGCTTGAGTTGTTTAGATTTTTTGTCAATCAAGTTTATGCAACAAATAGGCGATGGAAACGCTTTTGTCGATTTAATAATCATTCAGCGAATATTACATGACGGCTGAGCTTTTTGGTCCGACTGCTTTGCAAAACAATTCTCAACTCAGTTCAAACGTACTGATGTTAAGCAGCAAAGGATTGTCAGTCATTGATGTACAACACAACTTCCCCAGAGCTGTCAAATGCACTGCTGCACCCGTAAGAGAGACATCCAACTGTTGGAAATGCTCCTAATTTGCATTCTATTTGTTGCAACATTTCTGAAATTGGCATAAAAGTATTGTATTTGAATGCAAATACATGATTGTCCAATCTTGAGATATAATACAACCACACACACGCACACACGCGTGTAGATACACACCCACACAGAAACCCACACACTGCTCAAAAAACCCAGTACTCCAATCTGGCCTTACCACACACAGTCACGCTGCTTTATGAGAACCACTTCATATGGTGTACAAGTGTAATATTGCTAGTAGCGGTAACATTGTGACTTACATATTTCTCCTATGAGTGAGACAGGCAGATGGGCAGAGGGATGGACCGAGAGAAAGGGTGAGGGGACAGAGAGAGAGAGAAACAAAAGGATCATTTTATCACCTATTGGAAAAACACCACAAAAAATCAAAGCTAACTTCAATCTGTATACAGTCTGTATACAGTAGCAGACTATCTGACCACTGTGACCGATAGAAAACAGACTCAGTGAACACAACCTGACCATAGAAACAGGTCGTCACAGACAGATCTGGCTACCCAGAGAGAGGTTGTGCTCCCTCTGCCCAGAGAGAGGTAGAGACAGAGCAACATTTTCTCCTACACTGCAAAAACTATGCAGATATATGATAAATATTTTTTTTAAAACAAATTTACATTTAAAAACAAAATTGAATACTTTGAAAGGACAACAGAAACTGATAAAATGCAGCTTATTCTAGGAGAAAAACCCAGTTGTGCTATATTAGCGGCAAAATATGTAGCCTCCTGCCACACCCGAAGGGACAACCAACTTAATAATGTATCAGGATAATGAAAATACAGTAATACCTGTATCTTACTTACTTGTAACTGTGATTGTTGTTGTTCACTGTTCTGTTTTCATTTATTTATTGTTTGTTTTGCCTATAATTTGAATATATATTGATGTTTGCTTTGGCAGTGTATGTAGTAACACATTCCATGCCAATAAAGCCAAGTGAATTGAATTGTATTAAAAGAGGGTGAGAGCAGGATAGACAGAGAGAGAGGATGAGAGAAGGACAGAGAGAGAGGATGAGAGAAGGACAGAGAGAGAGGATGAGAGAAGGACAGAGAGAGAGGATGAGAGAAGGACAGAGAGAGAGGATGAGAGAAGGACAGAGAGAGAGGATGAGAGATGGACAGAGAGAGAGGGTGAGAAAGGGATAGACTGAGAGGGTGAGTGAAGGACTGAGAGAGGATGAGAGAAGGATAGACAGAGGGTGAGAGAATGACCAGGAGGGTGAGAGAGAGGGAGTGAGAGAAGGACCGAGAGAGGGCGAGATAGATGGACGCAGAGGGAGGCAGTAGGCCTGGAAGAGGATTTGTCCAGAATTGTGAGGAAATCAAATGGTCAGCATTAGTTCGGATGAGGGAACACACACACGGGTAACACTCGTCACGCAGCAAAGAGCCTCACAATACTCAGCCCATGGAATCTGGTGAGCGCTGAACCTAATGCAGTCCATTGTGGCTCACACACACACACACACACACACACACACGCGCTATGAAGGCATTTTAGGAGACATCTCCCGTTGCACTGATGACACATTGTGAGTGGGGTCAGGGACTGTGTGTGGGCATTTGTGTGTACGCTGCACAAGAAGCGATCTTCGGTACACAGGGGATTTCACGGGACAGTTACCAAACTCAATTCTGGAACTGGACTCCAGCAGTCACAACACAGTCCCAGAGAGAGCTGCCTCTGTTTTTCCCAAATAATGGTTTCTCAGAGGGAACACTTCACTTGGGCTTTTGTGAGGAGTGTGGAGTGTTTATGTTGGGGAATGTTTTAACGCCTATCAATGTGGCTCTCTCTATAGCTTAGTATCTCCTAATGAATCCTGAACTGATTCATACCGATTCAACACATCAAATGAGCAAGGACACTGTTAAGATGATTCATATGCTTCTATCAGCTTCCCTTAATCACTGAATCTGGGCTCTGTTTGTGTGTGACAGGCTAGACTGAGAGGTTGGGTGGAGATATAAGCTGTCAGTCAGACTACAGTGTTCAGATGTTCAGACTATGTGGCTCAGCTGACGTTATGTTCCGGTCTAAGTTGTAACGCTGTGGAAATTATTACGCAAAATAAGAAAAATATATTGATTGTTTTATTCTCTCTGTTGTAGTATGAAAGGCCCCTAACAGCTGAGACAGAAACACACAGCAGGTAGCTGTCAGTCTGTGTCAGATGGCTCCGTGCAGAAGTTGCCCTTAGGCACAGATCTAACATCAGCTTACATACCATCCGTGAAGCTGGAGTCTGCGATATGACTCGTACACAGTGAATCGGAAATTGGGTCAATTTCTGCCACAACTAAGATTCAAACGGGCTCTCACAGTGTCAGCATCAAATTAGTATTTTACATTTGTCGGTGGGGGAGGGGGTGAACATCTCATTTGTCTATGGGGGAGGGGCTGAACATCTATATTTCAAAGGAAATATTAACAAAACCCCTGCAGTTTAGGTTGTGTGTTTGAGGCTAATTAATAAGGTTTGGGCTAGGTATTAAGTTTAGGGTTGGGTATTTATAATAAATGGTTAAGGTTAGGGTTATCTTAGGGTTGGATGTAATAATAATAACTTCTCTCGACATAAATTTGAACTCACGACCTTAGACGTCAGCACTGCTCCTGGTTGCAGGTTTTCAAGTCCTTTTCGAGTTTTACGAAACGTCTAATATTGACCATTATCTTCTGAGATCTGTGTGTGATTACGTGAGATAGTCATCGCAAAATCTGCTGCTTCGAGCGGACGCCATTCCGCTGAGTCTTGCAGTAACGCCTGTCTATTCCCGGGTGAAACAGTGTCCTCACTGAGATGGGATCACTTAGTTCCCACAGAGCTGGTTCAGGACCAGACCCAAGTACGGAACAGTGTGTTCCTCTAGAACTGCTGTAATACTGCTGCTATTGACAGGACATTACGTACGGGACATTAATCTCCACGACGTTCCCAGAGCCACTCAGACGTGTGCGTGTGTGCGCGCGCTGTGCCGGGTGTGCGTCCATCTAACTGTGGTCGTCTTTCCACAGCGTGAATTAGTACCCTGGTCCCCTACTCTCATGAAACCTCTTTGGCTGAGTCATAATATTATCTGTCTTCACGTCTGGTTTACCTCAAACCCCCCCCCCCATCATCAGGGTCAATAAGGCC
>JACXGI010004736.1:0-28419 GCA_016801175.1 Esox masquinongy | reverse complement strand
TGTGTATAATGTATGTTTCTGGTCTTCTTTGCTCTAATTGGTCACATCAGGTCCACGTTCCGTGACGAGCGGTCACGAGCGTTCCAGATCAAAAAGTGGAGACGGCATGGTTCAGTGTTTTTCTTGTTGGAGAAGAATGTCTGTTCTACATGGCATATTTCTATGTGCAAGTTCCAAATGTTGTGTCCTCCTGAATGTACCTCAGGAGAAGGGTGTTTCCCTGCCCTCATGCCAGGGACCTACCCACTACCCACAATTCAATAGGCATCTTCAGAACCTTGGCACGATGCCACACCTCTCCACTGTCTCTCTCTCTCTCTCGCTCACTCTCTCTCGCTCTCTCTCCATCTTTCCTTATCCCTTTGAAGTGCACTTGACTGCTGCCCTCTGCCATAAACTGCCCCAAATCAGTAGGCAGGGATGAAAGGTAGAAAGGAGCTCGCCTGCGAAGTGAATGCTGCATGCACACACTTCCATTTGAAGAAAGAGAAAAAAAGTTATTTTATCGGGCTTGTCAAACTCACTGATCCACATCTCTACATCTAAGGGGAGGTAGAGGAGCGGGTGAATAGATTTTCCCTCCTCTTGTATATTTAGTAGGAAGTAAAGGATGAGGATGAATAGGAATGAAAGAGTGAAAAGGAATGCTTAATCAGAACTGAATGACTTTGTGCTCCAAGAAGATCATAGGTTTTTTTTTCCTTTAGAGGGAGATTGTTGCTAAACATTGTAAATCCTAATGTCATGTCATGTTTGTTAATTTTTCTTTAGTAGTTGAATCCCCTCAGGGCCTGTCTGTGATTACAATAATACAAAAAGATTCATAGAATAATCTGGATTTCTCTGGGCTGGCCTAATCAATTTTCCTTTCACTCTTTTCACTAAAAATGTTTTTCCTTCTCTCTCTGCTTAATTTCTCTCAACCCTCTCTGCCACTCTTCCTCCCTCATTCCTTTCTCTTCCCCTTCAACTTTCACTCACTCCTCTCCCATCTTCTCTTTCTCCTCTCTCCTCCCTCATTCTCTTTCTCTCTCCGCCAAGTTACGAGAAGCCACAGGGAGTCCCCCGCCCACCTTGCTCTCTCTTTTCAGCCGTCTATTTACTGTTTGTGTAAATGTGATCTCACCTTGTCTCACCACCATATCACTATCCCAAACTAAATGAGGTTCTGGCTTGCCGCAGTTTGTTTGGATAGGGGGGGTGTACTGCTGTGTCTGAAGGATTGGTTTGTTAATCTTTTATCTTTCATACCCGGAATTATTTTTAAGGTGGGACTTTTCAGAAGCAAGGGGATTTCTGATGGATGTGACTGTTGTTTCCCTTTAAATATGTTTGGAATGATTGCTTTCATTTTACTCAGTTGCGTTTTTCCCCAACTCCTGCTTCTACCATTTCACTTTTGTCCCGTTACCGGAACTACCAACTTATTCTTTCAGTCTCACCCAGGTAATCACTAAAATTTGCTTTTTCCTGTATGAGCACAATCTCTTTGTCGGGTATTTAACAAACTGCCTTCAAGAGTTACATTTACATTGCAATATTTTTTTTTGCTGTTAATCATCTGTATGAAAGTGATATAAAACAGCATTTTTACAAATTTTATGTATTGTATGCAAACAATTTAAAGTATTTATCAGTAGGTGTAATCTAGAGACATTCTTTCTTTAATCTCTCAATATTTTGCCTTGAAACACTAGCTGAATTATGGAGAAAGACTTGACAATAGCCGTGCCCGATAACTGATGAGGTAGAGTCTAGACAGGGCAGGTGACTACAGGTATTTCTAGACAGAGAAGGGTTTTTGTGGTTGTACTTCTCTTTTGGTTTTTGATGATCCGAGATTTTCGAACAATATGAGTTTGATTTGATTCTTATCCTCGCTAAATATGATATCCTTGAAATGATATTTTTTAGGGGAAAAAAACTTTCTTCAATATTTGTGATGGTTGATTTGCATAATTACTTTGCCATATTGAACACAATGTACATTAACAAAAAGTAATGAAATCAATAAATTTTTTGAACCTTTTTAATTTCTTTTGAATGTGAAAACACTTTCTTTTTTTTTTTTTTACCTGTTTTTATGGTTGTGGTGTTTTATTGCACTTTCAAGGTACCTTGTATGTTGTCAACATGTTTCCGCATTTGGAATTAGTATTCTAAAATGATTTTCCCTTCAACCAAAAATAACCTCTTTTTTGTACTTTTACATGAAGAGCAAATATGGACATTGGGCACTTCTTTATTTTATGGCAAATATTGTAATAGGCACAGATATGTGTGTTCCTGACACAGGCACAAACAATATATGTGTTTGTTCCTGTGTCAGGTACTATTACAATATTTGCCATAAATATTACAGTATTTATGGCAAATATTGTAATAGTACCTGACACAGGCACAAACGACATATCTGTGTTTGTTCCTGTGTCAGGTACTATTACAATATTTGCCATAAATATGGCAAATATTGTAATAGTACCTGACAAAGGAACAAACACAGATATGTCATTTGTCATGCATGCTATGAAAAGTAAAGGTTGGTGGTCCAGGGACGTGATCCACTGTCTTCTGTGCGTCTTCATGTGCTGTTTGAAACCAGCCGTGCTTTCAGCAACAAAACATCCTTTTTTCCCCCACTTTCCTGTCAAATTAAGCATAAATGGACCAGAATTAAAAAAGCATTTTATACACACACACACACACACACACACACAGAAATTATTTTCAGGCATTTGTAAACAAATTATTTTTTCCCCTCTTTTTCTCTCTCTCTAGAGATGGCGTGGCGGTGGGTACTGGCAGCCATTTTGGCGACATCGTCTCTCTCCTTTGGCTCAGCCCACGACGACCCCCACCTATCCCAGTGGCACTTCACGTCCAAGACATTAATCAACAATGTGGTCCTGGACGCAAACACCAGTCGGCTGTATGTGGGCGCCGTCAATGCCCTCTACCAGTTGAACCAGTCCCTTCACCTTGAGGCGTACACCAGCACAGGCCCAAAGAAGGACAACCGCCATTGCACCCCGCCTGTCACCACATCCTGCGAAGAGGCCGTGGACACAAACAACCACAACAAGTTGCTCCTCATCCACCCATCCAACGACACCCTGATAGTGTGCGGCAGTCTGTTCAGGGGAATCTGCTCGCGGAGGAACCTGTCCAACGTGGACCAGCTGCTCTACTTCAGTGACAGCAAAGGAGAGAAGACGTACGTGGCCAGCGCCGAGGAGAGCGTGTCCGTCGTGGGGATCATGTCCTACTACGCCGTCAAGGAGGGCGAGAACTTCACGGTTTTCCTGGTGAGCGGAAACTATCCCGATGCGTCACTGCCCCATTAGGGCCGTCGTTTCCAAGGTTACCCACCTGGATTGTAGAGAGCTTAACGAAAGCGCGTGCACTCACTGAGTGTGACTAAATGAGCTGCATGTACGTGTACGCAGAAACACACCCGACTGGCGAAAATCCAGATAGCAGTTCATTCACTAAAGGGAGCTTTAGTGAATGTACTGCAACCTTATCTCAATGATCTTCCTTTACAAGTTCAAGTTACTGAACTGAACTTGTGAATTGAACTTGCTTGGGATGATTAACTTGAACTTGATTGAAGCTATTTTTTCAGCTGGTTCATATGGTCTGCCTCTTCCGTAGGTGGGTAAAGGCTACGGCAGCCATGACAGCACCAAGCTCATCAGCACTCGGATCCTCCAGGACCATCTCGAATGGGTCGTGTTTGACAATATCATCGAGGCCTCGGCCGTCCAGGCTAACCCCTTCACAATGCGCTACCTCCACGACTTCAGACACGTTTTCAAGGTAGTCCTAATGACTCAACTCCCGGTTGTACTACAGAGCTTACCTGTTCTTAAGTTGTCCGCGATCTGTTTCCCTTGGTACTGTTCGCTGTGTTTTACCAGAATCCTTATACCACTGGTCCAAATAGCAATGCTCCATTCGGGAGAAGAGTTGAATAAAAAATGTTTCTAATTTATATTATATATACTTTTTATTTGTATTTGTGTTTAAGCTTTAGACACCCTCAAGGATTTGTAGTACCTACTGTGTCAATTAATTAATTTCCCTTCTCTTTGTTCCTCTCTTCTCCACATGTCGTCCATTTCCCTTGTCTTTAAGGACGACAGCTTTGTCTACTTCCTCTTCTCCAGAACCCTCGGTGGCCAGGACTCGGGAACCAAGAATTTCACCTTCATCTCTAGAATGTGTGAGGATGACCACAACTACTACTCGTACACCGAGCTCCAGCTGAACTGCAGTGTGGGTAATAAGTTCAACAAGGCCCAGGCGGTGTACGTCTCTCTCCCGGGAGAAGCTCTGGCCAGGAGTATGAACAGCTCTGGCAAGTACGGACCTGTTCTAGCCACGGACAAGGTGATAATAACTTCTTTGATCATGCCACTATAGCTATAAAACCACATTGTACCGCTGCTTACAGTCAAGACAGTTCTGAAACCAAGCTTGGTGTTCTTCTGGTTGTCTTTAGCCGGGCTGTGTGTTTCTTTCACTTGTCAGGTGGTGTTTGTGGTGTTCAGTTCGGACGACGACAGCTCCAGCTCAGCTCTGTGTCTGTACCCACTGAAGGCCATCAACCAGAGGCTGTTGGAGGTCATAGAAGCCTGCTATAGCGGAAACGGAAACATCGACAGCATGCCTGCTGTGTACTCTCCTTACTCCAGCAAGAGGAAAGAAGACCTGTGCGTCTATTCCTCTGAGGCACGTAGCATTAGCAACAACACATTCAGTCAACCCTAACCCTTCTATTGTTCATAAGGATCCCCTATCAGCCGACCAGATGCGTACAATTACCCAGAACACGTGTGTCTGATATTAGGGAGCCACTGATGGTTTCCTAGTTTACCGTGTTATCATGGTTCTACAGTTAAATTTGTAAGAGGATGTTGATATCGCCTTCGTTGAATGTCTAATTGTTTTTGACCTTGTCACGTTCATCTCCTCAACACCTGATGTGCCTGACATCGTTGCTCCTTCTTCAGAAAAACAGAGCGACTGAGTACCGGTGTGGCGCGGAGTTCCTTCCGTCCCCTCTGGCCAGCAGGGTTGAGTTCGCCCTGGCGGCGGACCCCATCTTTATCAAGAAGGCCCAGACGAGCGGTGTGTGGAGTGCCGTGGCTGTCACCGTGGAAACCGAGCACACAGTAGCCTTCCTGGGATCCACTTCAGGAGAGGTGCTAATTCCTTATTATTATACCTGTACCACACACACACACACAGGTCTCTTCTGGCTAGCTCTCTAAAACACTTGGCGCCGTATTGGAGGACAGTTCGAACTGTCAGACCTTATGAGGGGCTTTAACCCGTCTTTGTCTCCCACTCAAATGGCACCCTATTCCAGACAGGGAATGTTCCAGACAGGGAATAGGGTCCCATTTGGGACACCCAGTTGATCTGTATAAGAGTTGTCCGGTCAGTGACAGACATGTAAATGCAGGTGTGGAAACTCCACCTGTCGGCCAGCCCAGAGATCTACGGCCACGCCCCTGGAGACAACACCGGAGAGAAGGTCAACAAGAACCTGCTGTTCAACAACGAGCACACTCACCTGTACATCACCACAGAGACGAAGGCAAGACTTTTCATACAGTCTTGGTTATCGAGTACGGCTGGGCAGGCTGTAGATGTTAAAATCTACACAATATTCTTAATCGGCAAAGATTGTGTAACTACAGTTGCTTACCCTCTCCTGTTTTGATTGTAGATCACCAAGGTGCCAGTCCAGGCATGCCACCTGAAGACAGACTGCAAGTCCTGCATGTCTCTGAAGGACCCCTACTGTGGCTGGTGCGTGTTGAAGGGCAAATGTACCAGGAGGAGAGACTGTCCCCGGTCTGAGGAAGAACACACCTGGCTCTGGAGCCCCAACAGGATGTGTGTCCAGATCCAGGCCTTCAGTCCACCCAACCTCAGTTGTAGCAAGCCTCGGCAGGTACTGTGTGTGTATGTGTTAGCGCGTGTGTATGTGTTAGCGCGTGTGTATGTGTTAGCGCGTGTGTATGTGTTAGCGCGTGTGTATGTGTTAGCGCGTGTGTATGTGTTAGCGCGCGCGTGTGTGTGTGTTAGCGCGCGCGTGTGTGTGTGTTAGCGCGCGCGTGCGTGTGTGTTAGCGCGCGCGTGCGTGTGTGTTAGCGCGCGCGTGCGTGTGTGTTAGCGCGCGCGTGCGTGTTAGCGCGCACGCGCGCGCGTGTGTGTGTGTGTGTGTATATATAAAAATTATTGAGACAGAGTAAAGAGTATAGGTCAGTTCTGGTGAATTAACTGTGGAGGTCAGTTCTGATGATTTAACTGCGCACATTTTAACTAATTTTCTCCAAGAACTGGAGTTTTCTTGTTACATAACCACTCAATATGATCTGAAACATGATTGTGTTGCAGTTATCCCTCTCTGGTCTCTGTCTCGCAGTTTCTTGCTGTCTTTCTTGCGTGTACTCTCTCTCTCTTTCTTACTCTTCTAAAATCTCCATCCTGTCCAGGTGGAGATCGACATCCCCACTCTCCCCCGAATTGACAGTTCTGACGTTGTCGAGTGCAAGTTTGACTCGTACCGTAAAACAGCTGTAGTGAAAGATAAGAAGATCACCTGTTTCCTCCCTGGCCCTATGGATATCCCCGCTACACCTGACAAACAGGGTGAGGTCCTAACCCTAGTCCTAACCCAAGTCCTAGGATAATAGTACTAACCCTTCTCTAAAGACTGGTCCTAACACTGGGTTGTTCTTGTCACATGTGGGCATGGCACTGCTGCTTATCCGTGCTTCATGCCTGTACAACCACAGTTGTGGTCCCCTCCCACCCACTAATACCCCCAGTTCAGAAAGCATGCCTCTGAATGGCGTTTTAAAAAGCAAATGGCTAAGAAGAACATATTTTAACATTCGTTTGTTCCTTGGGCAGTGGGACTACTAAACACAACTTAAGATATTAACTGAACATTCTTAGCAGCTATTTATGTACTTATTCTTTATGAACAATAAGCAAAATTGGTAACGTTCTGTGACGTGGTCAGAATGTGTGTCAATTAAGTCACTATGTAATATTCCGTGTTGTGGTCAGTGTATATGTCAATTAAGTCACTATGTAATATTCTGTGTTGTGGTCAGACTATGTGGCCATACCGGTCAGGATACTGGTTAACGGTGATGTTGAGGTGACGTCCAGCGAATACAAGTTCTACAACTGTGCCGCTACCGTCAGGAAATCAGAGAACACCCCGTAAGTGCTTTTCACTTAATCCCTTTATGAAGAGAGTACTTTTTGGGATATATGCTAGAGTTGTTCGCAGCTATATCCGAATGTTATTATCCAGGAGCCGATCCAGCATCCGGTTGAGTCAGATACGATATAATGTTGTTGATCATGGGATTCCTATTTAGATCACACACAGTGTTCTGGGACTGGGCGGTAAAACAATATCAATTTTTAACATGATCAAAAAAATAAGATAATGATTTTTATGTTGACATTTTGATGAAGTCAGGTTTTTGTGTAGTTTTTGATTTTCCCAAATCTCATGTAGCTTGTTTGGAACAACAAGTATAAAGTGCATTCTGATAGCAAAAGTGAAAAACATTTTGAAAACATAGAAATCATTTAAAAGTGAGCACATCCTCACAAACCCAATTACGTATTGCCTTGCATAAGATTTACTGCCGACAAGGGGCTCAGACGGCAGTGTTTCAGACACCGGTTGCTCTTCACCATTGGTGAGTTATAATTTTACTGGGGAGGGGATGTCAACGAGGTAATGCTAGTTAGATTTATGAAATGCATTTGCAACATAATGCATGCAAGTTTAATTAGTTGAAATCAGCATTTCAACCCATGAGGTAGCAATGATTTCATCCAGTTTTGGTCCTTTTCTTCCAGAATGAGTGGCTTTTAATAAGCTAAGCAGAGAGTGTGTAAATTGCACAAAAACTTTACAGGACACGTTACTCTGATCTCATTAATGACAGATGCGGCATTTAAAACGCTGACCTACTCATGTTGTTGACAATATGAATTCATTGTTGCATGTTTCCGACTAATGTCATTGATCCTCAGTGATGTTTCAATGACAGTATATGAGCACTGAGACGTGAGGGCATGGATTGAGAAAGGGGGATATCTCATTATTGCCTTCATTTAATCAACTGTTTCACTCTTTGGTCAGCATTCTAAAATGTTCAACATTCATTTATTATTTTGCTGTCAGAGTTTCTTTAGAAAAAAGTGGGGAGAGGATGATCGAAGGGGCAGTTAGGGTGTGCTGAAAAGTGGTCAGCGCTTTCCTCTGGAACACGAGACCTGGCAGCAGGTTTTTTTGTTCTCCGTATTGCCTTTATGTTAGTTCTGTTCATAAAATAAACACACAGTCCTAAATTATAACTAACCCTCAGGTTTCTTCAGACTTATATCCTTCACAGTGAATAACCTTCATTTTATATCAAGTTTTCTATGTAAAATTTAGGGATGAGTGTGAGTACCCTAAATAATTATAATTTCTTGATCACTAATTTGTTATTTCTTTAAAAACAAAAAGCTGAAGATTTCATTAACCACGCATGAAGTGTTTTCTGTTATGGCGTGAAATTGCCAGATTAGTTTGTGGAAATGCTCTCCTGCTCTGTGTTTATTTGTGTGTGATGCAGTCCAACAACACCTGACAATATTTTCGGGTAGATAATTGTCTCTCCCTGTAAACAGTGCTGTGCAATGTCCATCTGCTTTGCAGACAAGATCATTTTTGAATATGCTCGAGTTCGAGCACTATATTACTGGAACTTTCAAAGTGATATGAGAAAAAATAAGCGGTATTTGTTTTTGCTGTATCGCACCACCTCTACAGTGCCCTCGGGTCTCCTATCAGCAAGAAGCTCCGGACAGCTATTTACGTACGTTAGTTGGGTTCAGGTAGCTGGTTTTACTTGAGATGTGCGATTAGAACCTTTTTCTATTAGAGGCCCTGGTGGTCTGGATGAAATATGACCCTTGTAAAGGAATTGAAAAGATTAATGATTCCCAATGGATTTAAAACGAGCAGCACGTTTCAGAGGCGTATAGTGCTTGTGCACCACCTCTTATTTCAAACTAGGGTCCTAGTTGGATTGACCGTTAATGACAAAAAACAGACAGGTGTTTTGGGTGTCGGATAGGAACTTGACACATAGTTTGTCTCCGATAGTCATTCAGAGATCCGCTGAAGAAGTCTGTCTATGGTTGTGAGACCTGAGAATCCGCTTTCTGACAGTGAATACCGAATGCTTTATTGCGCGTATTTTGCGCGGAACACTTTGGAGGACCTGCTTATTTGCTGCGTGTGACCCTTCCATTGGTTTATTTTCCTCAGGTGTATAGCCTGTGTGACCAGCGAGTGGCGGTGCCAATGGAAGGCCCAGGAACACACCTGTGCTGACAGTGATGCTGAACACTTGGACCAACCCCAGCAGGTAGGGAGGAAAACCGTCTCGGTCAACCAGACCTGCCATCCCGGGGTCTTGGCCTCAAATGCCTTCTTAACTCTTACAGCCGTGCTGCCTTCTAGGCTGCATTTGGTGAGCACTGTCTCTCTGTTCGTCTGCCTCTGATTAAAGCAGCTATAAACACCTTTGCCCTCTAGGCTGACAGCTGCCCCCAGTTTGAGAACCCGGAACCTAAGCTCATTCCTGCGGGGCATCGGATCCCCATCAGCTTTGAGGGCAAGAACCTGGACATCTATGCGGTGAGTGGAACGCAGCACAGCTTTCGGAGCCTGTTTCCAGGACAAACTTAAAGACTTGTCTTAGACCAGGAAAAGTGTGTTCACTGGAGATTCTTTCTGATGGAACTATTGTGTGGAAACACCAAAAGGAGGTTCTCAGATAAGCATGCATTTTTGTTTAACATGTCATTTTAAAGTGTATTTAGTCTTTTTAAGTCATTGATTAGCTTCTCTTTTTCTCTCATGGGATAGCATTGTTTACTTATCCGTACAAATCCGAGAGAGCTTGAAGTTCTGTAACTCTTCCACCTGAGTTCATGTAGACGGCTTCTAGACTTCTGCCCTCCATTTATGTGCTGTCTTCCCTTGTGTGTCTGTCTCTCTCCAGGGTCGGTCTTTTAAGATCGGCACAGAGCTCATGAAAAACACGGAGGAAGAGTTTACCTTTAGTGAAGGGTCCAAGTTCAACTTTCAGGGTTTCGAGGTCAGTAATAATCCATTGGTCATCTGATATAACATCAAAGCTCTCTCGGATTGACTGTACACGGGCTGGAAGCAGTGTTCTATAAGGGTGTTCGGCTAAAACCCCTAACAAGCATCCAGCTAGAACTCCAGGTCTTTGTCCCTCCCTCTCTCCCAATTGATCTGTTTTCATACGGATTTTAAGAGGCTGTGAATATGGACTCGAAAGCTATTGAATTTCTTTCCGCAGCGGGCCTCAGCACTGCTGCCCACTTATAGCAGAAGTCATTTGGTTTAATCAAAACACATCATGATGGGAGTCTATTTTGGGAGCGAAAATGTTCTTGTGTGCGTGCGTGTGCGCGTGGCGTGTGTGTGAGACAGTAAGTAAGCTCTGACACGTCTCTTGGCCTCAGTAATCCCAACCTGCTGAGACTGCTCTCTTGTGTATTTCCTGTTAGTTTACTTACGACAAGGAGCAGGAGGTCAATGTGTCCTTCCACATCAAAGACCGCGACACTGAGAAGAAGATTGACAGCACTCTGACTGGTGAGTCTGACACGCAGAAGAGAATTCAGCGCCACTATCTGCCGGGCCGTGTTGTAACAACTGTGTCACTGTCTGAATCACAACCAGGATTATTCCGCTGTAACTGTTAATCCGTTTGAACTCGTTCACCCTAACAGACCCACTTTGAATAGCTGGGGTTTCTGACACCTTTGCTGTTTTGAACCGTGGCGAAGTCGTGCCACTAACGTCTTCTCGTCAGCTGATAAAACAGCTTGGCCATTTTTCTCTGATTTCACCTTTGAACTCTGCACAGTGTTTTGAGTTGTGGTCTTTCCCCCCGTCTTTCCTGTCATAGTGGTGCTGTATAACTGCTCTCTGGGACGGGAGGACTGCAGCCTGTGTAAGCACGCCCATCCCAAGTACAACTGTGTGTGGTGTCCCAGCGTGACGTCCTGTGTCTACAGGGAACTGTGTCAGTCCACGGAGCCTGCCCTGTGCCCAGACCCCAAGATCACTGAAGTGAGCGCCGCTCCTTTTACAGGGTTGCAAAAGTCTGGGAGCTTTCACTAAAGTCCCTATTTTTTTGTTGTTGTTTTTTTTCCCCAAAAAATCCTGCGAGTAGGATTAACGGAATCGAAGAGAATCAGCAGGGAATCCTAAATCCTCGAACTAGGCTTTATGGAAAACAAGCTAATTTATTTAAAGTTTATGGATTTTGCAACTCTACCCTACTTACATTTAAAGGGGTAGCTTGCTGTATGCCTATTTTAATGGTTATCTAAACTCACATCTAAGTCATTTATATCGTATCTAAGTTTGTTTAGATGGACAGTTCAGTCAAAAAGAAGAGCTAGCATGATGTTCTTGTAGACTTCCAGTCATTGTGACTTCCCTTATATCAGTTCATCACAGTCACGTGTAGCAGAGCTGATAAAGCATGGAGCTTATATTGCCAGGGTTGTGTTCACTCTGGATAAGTCTGCTTGGTGACCCAATAGTAAATATAAACATATTAGATACTGGGGATGTAGATTAATGGTTTTATATACAAAATTCAGAACTGTCCCTTTAACACTGTCATGTGCTTTTTTCCTCATTCTTTCTGAAATCCCTTTCCACTTACACGTTTACCGTTCTCTAACACACACACTGTCCTCTTTTCAACTTTCCGTCTCCCTTCAAGATCAAAGATGACTTTCTGTCCTCGCCTGTCCTCTTTATCACGCTGCTTCCTTCCTGTCTGCCTGGCTGTTGTGCTCCTTCCCTGTGAAACCAGGAGATGGCCGTCCCTCTGGGATCAGTCGCCTGGAGGGAAGCAGGACTGCGTTACCCATCCACAGTCTTATCGTGAAAACTGCTACTAGAGGCACTACTATTCTCACTTGCTGACAAAGGGAATTGACTTCCCACCTTCCTTATAGTAGCTGCCATAGAAGGGTCCCAAGTAGCTCAATTAGTAGATTATGGCCCTTGCAATGCCAGAGTTGTGGGTTTGATACCTGGGGGGTCAAAACCAAAAAAGGATGAAAGTGCGTGCAAGTCTCTCAGGATGGTAGTATCTAATAAATTTAAATGTAAATGGAACTGCCCAGCTCGTGTCTCATCTGCCTCACTCATCTAAACCATCCCTCTGTCTTCTCCCCAGATCATCCCTCATTTCGGGCCTCTGAACGGAAAGATATCTGTGACCATTAAAGGGTCTAACTTGGGCGTAAAGAAGGAGGACATTAAGAAGGTCACAGTGGCTGGAGTGAACTGTGTCCACCAGGAGGACAGATACTCCGTCTCAACCAGGTGCGGAACCGGAGGGAGTGCGTTGGTGTCGTGTGTGTGCACGTTTTGCAGGAATAAAACATTAGTTCAGTCCTTCATGATCTGTGTCCCTCCAGCGTGGTGTGTGAGATCGGTGAAGCCTGGCCTGCTGACTCCGTTAACCAGGGTGTGGTGGAGGTGGAGTTGGTGGGCGACAGGAGAGGACGCTCTGAGGTCCTCTTCACCTACAGGGTACGTACTGTGCAGTTACAGACCTTTAGGTCTTATGATTAAACTGAGGCCAAACCTTAAAGTGAAAGTACACAGTTTTTTCACTTGGCCATATTTTTCTATTTTTCTGTGCTTGTAGGTGATCCCTGAAAACCGAGTGTTTAGTTATTTGGTTTTGTTAGAGAATATTGTCACATTAGTCGGGCCACTGGTGGTTAATGACTATAATACATTTTGAAAATGTGTCTAAGCGTGTTATGAAATGCTATAAAAACATTTAACTCAATTATATAATCTTATTCTCTGCACAAAATGTTTTATTTATTCTTCCACTGCGTCATAAATCCATAGTTGAATAAAGCTGTTTACAACAAAAGGATGCAAAAATTGTTTTTGGGAGACTGGAAAATAGTTTTTTGTGGAAGAACACTGCAGAGAGATCATACAAAATGAAATTGTAATAATAAATAATATATTGTGTTTTTAAAATTTTTTAGACAGTTTATATTTTTTTTTCATAATGCATTACAGACATTTAAAAGTGATGACCCTTTCCCTAGGTAATTTAATAAAAATACAATGAAACCAAGGTTTTTGTTTGTAGAGCAAAATAAGCGTAACTTCCTCTTGAAAGTGTTATAAGAGTAGGCCCTCGCTGTGCAGGAGTAGTTGGTGGGGATTCACTGATAAGAAACTATTTTCAGTAACGCCAGCCAATATTCATAAACACCATCGTCCTGTACCAATGTGTTGTCATTTCTGTACCCTGGAATAGATTACAAAAAAATGTTCTTCTGATGATGCTTTTAATTTCAACAAATGCAAATTCAATCATAACAAAGTTATCTTTCTATATATTTAAATACCAAAAGATTCCCCAAAATATGTTTAATAGTTAATAGAAAATGTATAAATGACATGGTAATAAATACACATTCTCATTCTGGGATTGTATATTATTCAATGCCAGGATATAAATGTTGCAAAACTGCAACAGGGAAAAAACAACTACAATAAAATGATGACTTGAGCATTAAAAAAAATCGTTGCACTTTATTTTTTAGAGACCCATTTTCCATCTGTAGTTGTTCTATAGATATTTTGTTAGTCTGAAAATGTGTTGATAGTATTATTTTCTTGCTAAGCTTGCTAAGGTTAGGATTAGGGTAAAGGTTAGGGTTAGTAGACATTTAACATTGTACTGATATAGTCAGTAGATCTGTAGAGCATTGACAGACACACATTTGGGGGTAACAAGACGTGCTACCAAAAAAAATGAGTGTGTAGTTGCTGGTCAAATTTTAAAGCAGTGGCTTTACTGGCCAGTGTAATGGTGGGTCCATAGTTTTTGGATGGTGAATACCTCCCAAGAGCCTTCTTCGCAGCGTTGTAGTGGATTCTTAAGGAGTTCTGTTGCACTGCTCAGTACATTAGTGGCAGGCATCCATTATTTTTTGCTCTACTGCGTTTAGGTCTCCAGGTTCCTCAATGTACCTTAGAAAAGGCTGTTAATATTCATAAAAGCTTTTCATGGGGATAGAGAGTAAATGGGTTTAATCTAAAACCCATTGATTCCGGGAGCCAAATGTAGTTTATGGTAAATATTTGCACTCATTTACTGTATGTTTGGGTTAATATTTTCTTGTTTATGCTTCTGCCCGAAATCAAGATGTCCCCATGAGAATGTACTAAACTTAATAAAAAGCTTTTTTCGATTAAATCTCTGGATGATCAAGCTTTAGATTTCCTCGAGAACATAACATTCTTCTGTCAATTGTACCCGCCCTCCTTTTTTTTCCTCTCCTTTATTTCTCTGTCCCTCCCTCTTTCCCTCAATTTCTCCCCCTTTCTAACCTTCCTCTCTCCTGGCGGTGTTATGCCGGCCTGCTCCAGACCTGGCTGTTTGCTTCCAGTGTTTGCTCAGTAGATGGACCTAAGTGCTATTGGGTATTTGTGCTGCTGTGTTGTGGTGGATGAAGTAGTCAAGGGAAATGGCAAGTGACACAAGACCTCACTGGTGGTCCCTAAAGGCTCCGTGGGTTATTAGAACATGCCTATGCTCTAACATATGACTTTACAAGTTACAGATCCATTGTGTTAGATGGTGCATAATACAATACAGTAATACTGACCATATACTCAATATACTCTGTTTCAGGCAGTTCGAGTGAGAAGTAATACGAGTTTGTTTCATACCATGTTGTTCCAATTATTTGTTGGGCTCTGCATAATCTGTTTCACTAGTTGTTGTTTTATTTAATGTATTTTTGGTTTTCCCCACCCAAGTTTCTCATTCATTTAATTGGTGTGTGTGCTTCACTACTTGGTTTGTTCATCATTCAGATGTTTGGTTGGCTTTGTTTCTGCCGAGCATATGTGACTGGAGAGTTTGCTATATAAGTCAGTTCTGGATTGATTATGAAATCATTCTGTCAGGTATACATAGGCTGTTTTGTAGCTAACATTTAAATGAAATATTTTTTGGGGGAACGCCTTTTTTATCTTCCAGAACACAGTTATCTCATTACCATAATCGTTAACCACCACACACAGTGAGAAACAAACAAGCCCACATACAGAGTCTCTTCAAAAACAAAAGTTGAAGGAATATATGAATAACTATTCGTTAAATGTTTCACAAACCAGAATCTTGCTACTTGACAGTGTTTTCTTTTGCCTCCACAAACTCATAGCATGGAAACAGGACACAAAATGACCAGTATCGTGACAAATATTTTATCGTCATCAAAATAACCTTTCTATCATTTTATCATCCAGACCTAGTGTTAACTGTAAATCACTCTGGGTGAAATCTTCAGCCAATAAACCTTCAGGATCTTGTTGATGTATTTTCACTGACGTTCCACCTCATTCCCCCATCCAGGACCCAATCCCTCTAAAAGTCTCCCCCGTAAAGGGTCCAGAGGCCGGGGGAACGAAAGTCAACATCAGTGGGACAGACCTGGACACAGCCACCAAGGACGACGTAACTGTCACCATTGGAGGGACGCCGTGTGAAGTGTAAGAACGACCAGCTGCCAGGATTTCATACAATCTCATGACTGTTTGTTGTGACGAAAAGGCCCTTCTAACATTCCTACCGTTACCACTCTGTGTAATGGTGTAGCTGCATTTAGTCGCATAATTGTTATAAACGTTCTATCAAGGCCAGTATCAGAAATACATTATTAGCAAATGAACCTGCCTCTGTCTCTCTCCCAGTTTGCAGTTTGGCGCTGAGATCATCTGTGAGACCGGTGCATATCAGGGACCTAAAGTGCCCTCTGACCCCCTACTAGTCACAGTGAAGTATGGGAAGAACACCACCAAAGAAGTCCCTGTTCGCTTCCAGTACTTTGAGAACCCCAAACTCACCAGCTTCAACCCCAAGACCAGCTTTGTGTGGTGAGAACGGCCGTAATTTGCGGCGGCTTGATAAAATATCCTCCTGTCTTTCGGCATAGGGCTTGGCGTAGTAGAACACTTAGTTGAAACAGAGAGCCACTTTTCTTTCGTTTTTAACTCAAGTTTAGGTCCGTTTCATCTTCAGTCCGGTAATGTGGGCGGTACACTGAAATGCCTGCTTGGAGGACGTTTTCCGCTGCGAAAGGTGTGTGTTTGTGTCGCTAATTAACATGTCCGGTGTCCTCAGTGGAGGCAGGAGGATCGTGGTGGTGGGCACCGGCTTTGACCTCATCCAAAGAGCCTCCATGAAGGTGCTGCCCTCTGCTGACGAGTCCTCTGCGGAGTCCACTCCCGTCGAGGTTAGTGCACGATGTGCTGTCTTGTTATCTGTTATGGGGTCATTGGGTGTCTGCCAGCGTGTCTGCTGTGACTCAGTGGCGTCTTGTTCCGGCCGATGTAGTGAGACTAATGTTGACGCGCCGGCTGAACCGCCATTGTCAGGGAGAGTCAGCTTCACTTTCGAAATTCCCCGGGGGAAAACCGGACAACCGTGGATCACAAGTGCTGCTTGTGATCGCGCCTGACAGGTGACGTTTGAGTTCTCCCTCGCTTTTACTCGCTTGGAGTGAGTCCACAGACCCGTACCCTCGTCCAACTGAAATAGCCCATGATGCTCCAGGATCACTGCCTTGTCATGGCTACACTATCTCATGCGTATCAGTCTGGAAACCAATTAAATGAGTGGGGAAAAAACTGCTCTGAATTAAGCCATTGTCCTGAGAATTAAATTCAATTCACTTGACTGTCTTTGAACTCTGTCATTCTGTCTCTTTTTCTGTCCTCGCTGACTCCCTCACCCTTTCACTCTCTCACCCTCTTTCCCTTGCCCTCTCTCTCTACCTCACCCTCTCTCCACCTCTCCCTATCAATCCTTTCTCCACTCTTTGTCTCCAGTACGTCCAGGACTTTGTGAGTAAGAACGACACGGTGCTGGAGTTTGAGAGCCCTGAGGTGAACATGTCTCAGGCTGGCGTGTTAGCCTTCAGGACATTCCTTCAGCTGGACAACATACAGGTGGAGCTGAATAACTTCATGTACCACCCCAATCCCACCTTTGACCGACTGGCTAAGGACGTTATCACAGAGACCTCCATCATTATCGTCACGGTAAATAGCAGTAACACTGATGTCAGGTGGATGTGTGATATCTGATTGGTTGGAAGGACGCACACAGAACAGGCAATTATACCAGCAGAATTTGAAGCCCCCCCCCCCACTCTCCTTCCCAGGGTCGTGGTTTCAACAAGGCCATGACCGCTGAAGAGGCCCAGGCGTTCGTGGGAGACGCCTACTGCAAGGTGACCATCCTTCAGGAGGACAAGCTGATCCTGGATGCGCCATCCACCCAGCCCAAGGCCCGCTCCAAAAGCCAGCGTGGAGACACCTCGGAACCCCTGGATCTGACGGTGAGAACCCACCGCCGTCCTTGTCCTCAGACCCACAAAGAATTTGAATACGAGTCAAGCGTTAATAAACGCATGCATGTCGGAAGAAATACCGTAATGGTCCACAATCTCTCATTGAAAATGGCCAGCGAGACTATAGGCCAAGTCTCCCCTTTACTTTTGAAATTAGAAAAATGGAGGCACCAGTGTGTTTGGGATTTGTCCAAAGCACCGGAAATAATGCTTCTTGTAATCTCAAGGAAAGTGTTGTTTTCTGACAGATCGACACAACCATTTAAGTTTGCATAGACTGCCTGCGAGAGATTATTGTAATGTTTACTAAGATATTTTTTACTACTTATTTTCCACAAATGTTCCCAATGTCAATAAAGTATTTAAATTGAATTAACATGAAGTGCGTTCAGGCATTAAGTCTGGCTCTGTATGTTTTTCACATTGTATTTCAGATTTTATTTCTGTAGAATAACTGTAGGCTGATGGTACTATTCATTCCTGGCAGAGAGATCAACCATCAATGCCTTTTTTTCGTGTTGTCTTGCTGTCTCTTCACAACTGGCATTAACTTTACATGGCGTGCATCTTGTTTTCGTCTGTACTGACTTGAACTCTCTCTCCCTTCCGCTTTCTCTCTCTCTCTCCCTTCCCCTTTCTCTCTCTCTCTCTCCCTTCCCCTTTCTCTCTCTCTCTCTCCCTTCCTCTCTCTGCCTTTCTTTCTCACCCTTTGCTCCATCACAGATTAAGTTTGGTAAAGGTGAATGGGTTATTGACCAGGTGCACTACGAGAGGAAATATGAGGTGCCCTTGGCTATCATCATCCCAGCCGTCCTCTTCCCCATGCTGCTCTTCATAGCTGTGTCTGTATACTGCTATTGGTACGTGACTTCACTTCCCATCATGCACCTGTCCTGTAGCCCTGAGGCGTACAGCGTGTGTCTACACAGATCCCTCTAGACTGTGGTAACCTAACGGGGTGTTTTTGGGCACCAGGAGGAAGAGTCAGCAGGCAGAAAGAGAGTACGAGAAAGTGAAGCACCAGTTGGAGAACCTGGAGGAGAGTGTACGAGACCGCTGCAAGAAGGAATTCACAGGTACTGTGATCACAGGCTATTACGGACCACCGTTTACTTGTACAGACCTCTACATACACACAGGTTACCATAGACTAACACTTGGTAGTAGGGCATAGACTATCACTTGCACTTCTTTCATTGTAGACTACCACTCGCAGATATTGACAACCACCTACAACGAGTTCATTATAGACTACCACTCACAGATATTGACTACCACTCACAGATATTGACTACCACTCGCAGATAAAGACTACCACCTACACAGATTTCATTATAGACTACCAGTCACAGATAGAGGCTACCAGTCACAGAGAGAGGCTACCAGTCACAGATATAGGCTACCACTCACATATATAGGCTATCACTCACAAATATAAACTACCACCTACACAGATTTCATTATAGACTACCACTCACAGAGAGACTACCACCTACACATATTTCATTATAGACTACTACTCATAGATATAGACTACAACTTACACATATAGGTTACCGCTCACGGATAAAGACTTGTACTTTTACACATGCAATTGTAGACCACCACATACAACATCTTTAAACAACACTGAGACAGCTGTGTGGGTCTGTCAAAAGAAACTCAGAGTATGAGTCACAGTTAGACTATCCTGGATTAACATGTTTAGATGAATGGATGCACAGTATGAATACAGCCGTGCCCCAATGTCTCCCATTGAGTCATGTTATTGAATAGTTAACCAGTGAACAGCATAATAATGTCTGCTCCCTCCGTCCCCCAGACCTGATGATCGAGATGGAGGACCACACCAACGACCTGAGTGAGGCCCGGATCCCCTTCCTGGACTATAAGACCTACACCGACCGGGTCTTCTTCCTACCCTCTAAAGACGGGGCCAACGACGTGATGATCACGGGGAAGCTGGACATCCCTGAGGCGCGGGCAACCATCGTGGCCCAGGCCCTCAACCAGTTCTCTAACCTGCTCAACTCCAAGACCTTCCTCATCAACGTAGGTCCACTTGCCTCTGTGTCTGCCAGTCTGTAACTGCTTTCCCATTTCGGCTTAACGCGCGTGACGGCCTGCTGCAACGATGCATTGACCGTAGAGACTAGAAAGACTGGCAGAATCTGCCTGCCAATAGCCTTTTGCTTGGTCACACTCCCGGACATCTCCCACAACACCATGATTCCTAGGGACATGGTTGGTCTGCCTGTTAGTTCTGTTTCTATACCATGTACTTTGTAGTTGCTACACATGGGAGTTTTTAATGTGCCTAAATTGTTCAAATCAAAATCAGGTAACTGAGATGGCTGACAGTCTGAGGGCTGACTGAACAAGCATTGAGCTTTGACTGTCATGTTGTCGACAGTCATCGGCAAACAAAGATTTTTCCAGCCTTTTCTCACGTGTGTTTGGGTTTCCAGTTCATCAAGACCTTGGAGAGTCGTCAGGACTTTAGCGCCAGGTCCAGGGTGTACTTTGCCTCCCTGTTGACGGTGGCTCTGCATGGTAAACTGGAGTACTACACCGACATCATGACCACGCTGCTGCTGGAGCTCATGGAGGAACACGTCCACAGCAAGAACCCCAAACTCATGCTGCGCAGGTGAGACAAACCGGGCCTCGCGGACAGGGTTAGGGTTGACCAAGACAAATGTCTCCTTATGGACGATTGAAGTGCCATGCCTGTATTGTGCTTCACGTCTACTAATCACAGCCTGGATGGATCACGTGAATCCAGTGGATTATAGAGTGAATTTGTTGGTTGGTTGTATTGGCTGGCTAATTGATTGATAGTTTTGATTTATAGTATTGGTTGGTTGAATGATAGTGTTGATTGGTTGGTTGGTGGACTGATACTATTGGTTTGTTTATTGGTTGGTTGAATGATAGTAGTGGTTGTTTGGTTGATTGATAAAATTGATTAATAGTATTGTTGGGTGATTGATAGTATTGGTTGGGTGATTGATAGTATTGTTTGGTTGAGTGATGGTATTGGTTGGGTGATTGATAGTAGTGGTTGACTGAGTTATGGTAGTGGTTGACTGAGTTGATAATAGTGGTTGTTTGGTTATTGGATTATATTGAAGTATTGGTTGGTTGAGTGATTATATTGAAGTATTGGTTGGTTGAGTGATTATATTGAAGTGGTGGTTGGTTGATTGATAGTATTGGTTGGTTGAGTGATAGTAGTGGTTGGTTGAGTGATAGTAGTGGTTGGTTGAGTGATAGTAGTGGTTGGTTGAATGATAGTAGTGATTGACTGAGTGATAATAGTTGTTGTTTGGTTGATTGATTTTATTGAAGTATTGGTTGGTTGGTTGATTGATTATATTTAAGTATTGGTTGACTGATTGCAGGTCAGAGACAGTTGTGGAGAGGATGCTGTGTAACTGGATGTCCATCTGTCTCTACCAGTTCCTGAGGGTAAGATTTATTTGTGGTTTATTCAACCCGGCTTTCACTTTCTGACACTTTCTCTTTTGCTCTCTCACTTTTCTGCTCTCACTCTGCCTTACTGCTCTCACTTATCCATCCCCATTCTGTTTCCTACGTTCATCTTACATCACTGTCTCCCCCCTGCTCTCTCATTCCTATCTGATGTATTGATTCTGAATAGTTTCTTGCTCTCAGCTGCATCAGTCTTCCTCTCTCCACCACCTCTTTTGTCTTTCTTTGCCCTTTGTCCGCCCCTTTCTCACTTTCTAATGTTTTGTCTGACCAAATCGACTGAGGCTGTGGTGTGTTTGTGTGTCTTCGTACGTAGGACTCTGCGGGCGAGCCCCTGTACAAGCTGTTCAAGGCCATCAAGCACCAGGTAGAGAAAGGCCCAGTGGATGCTAAGATGAAGAAGGCCAAGTACACTCTGAATGACACGGGCCTCCTAGGGGACGATGTGGAGTACTGCGTCCTGGTCAGTCGGCACTGCACAGCTTGTAGAATCACAATGAGTAGAATATGTATTCCTTATCTCCTGAGGTCCAAACATGATGCCCTCTACTCAAGGATACCTGGTACAATCTAGACTCTGTCTCTCCGTTTCTCGCTATGTCGCTCTTTCCCCTTCCTTGAATTGAATTGAGAGAGAGTGATGAGAGAGAGTGATGAGAGAGAGTGATGAGAGAGAGTGATGAGAGAGAGTGATGAGAGAGAGTGATGAGAGAGAGTGATGAGAGAGAGTGATGCGAGAGAGTGATGCGAGAGACTGATGCGAGAGACTGATGCGAGAGACTGATGAGAGAGACTGATGAGAGAGACTGATGAGAGAGACTGATGAGAGAGACTGATGAGAGTGTGCGACAGAGACTGATGCGAGAGAGTGTGCGACAGAGACTGATGCGAGAGAGTGTGCGACAGAGACTGACGAGAGTGTGCGACAGAGACTGACGAGAGTGTGCGACAGAGACTGACGAGAGTGTGCGACAGAGACTGACGAGAGTGTGCGACAGAGACTGACGAGAGTGTGCGACAGAGACTGACGAGAGTGTGCGACAGAGACTGACGAGAGTGTGCGACAGAGAGCGATCTGAGAGATAGCGATATTAGAGAGATTTTAGACAGAGAGAGTGACATGAGAGAGAGAGAGATGGGTGATGGATTTCAGCGAGGCAGAGGTCACCTGATTAGGGTTAGAGGTCACCTGATTAGGGTTAGGGGTGTAAAATGTTCAGCTCTTATCACTGACTTATTTGAATATAGCATGTTATTATGTTGACAAGAAGTCAGCTCAGTGAGTTTGAGTAAAACTGGTACAAAAAACATGATACCCAGTGGTGTGTTTGGGTCCTATAATCTATATATTAGTCCAATGGTTGATGCGGTAGATGACTGACAGCTGCGTGTGTCCAATCAGACGTTGCAGGTGCTGGTGCACGGGGAGGGGCCAGACGTGACGCCGGTGAAGGTGCTGAACTGTGACACCATCTCTCAGGTGAAGGAGAAGATTATCGAGCAGGTGTACCGCAACCTGCCCTACTCACAAAGGCCCAACACAGACAGCGTTGCTCTAGGTGACGACCGAACAGCCACCTCCGACACACACACACACACACACACACACACACACACACACACACACACACACACACACCTGCACGGAGCCCACACAGTCCTCACCATTGAGATGGAGAACAACTGTGGAACATCAGCATTTCGGCGACGTTACAATGCTAACGTGCACTTCCCACCCTCTCCACAGAGTGGCGCCCTGGTTCCACGGGGCAGATCTTGTCCGACATGGACCTGACGTCGCAGAAGGAAGGCAGGTGGAAGAGACTCAACACCCTGGCTCATTACAACGTGAGTGACGATCGTCGTCGGCGTTCCCTCTGAACGTCTCTGCCCCGTGGAAGGTTCTCGTCCGTGACGGCGAGCCCCGTCCCTGGTCGTCTTCGCTCGCTGACCTTGAATTGCTCCGGGGCTTCGGCTTCCGGAACATGTTGGGCTTTGTAGTTCAGCTCATTAAAACTCCACCCCAACATCCACTCGAACATCAACACACACACACACACACACACACACACACACACACACACACACACATATATGTATGGAAATGTATGTTGTACACTCACATCCCTTCATCTTATATGCTCACCACCACCCATTGCTTATAAAGGCACATCAACTTTGCGTGGACTTTTTTGGGTTCTGCTGGTTTGTTGTCTACCGCTAGCAGCGGCTTTACATCAAGTCAAATTCAGTGTGTGTAAATGTACTTCCTGAATGAAGGTGATTCTGATTGTCTGTGTGTCCATTTCAGGTGAGAGACAATGCCATTTTGGTCCTGTCAAGGGTGCTTCATCACCGTCAGTTCCATCAGAACCCGGAGAGCCATGAAGAGAGTGAGTCATGAGTTTTTAGTCAAACTCAGTAGATTTCTGACCTTAGGAACAGATCAACTCACTGCCCTTAACTAACCTCACAGGGGCCGTAAATCTAGATCTATGGGCCTTGTTCAATCTCATTCTTGTTCACATGCTGTCCCACCCCGTGTTGTCTGTGCTCATTCCGTGCTGTCTCGCTCGTGTTGTCTTTGCTCATTTCGTGCTGTCTCACCCGTGTTGTCTGTGCTCATTCCATGCTGTCCCACCCCGTGTTGTCTGTGCTCATTCTGTGCTGTCTCACCCGTGTTGTCTGTGCTCATCCGTGCTGTCTCACCCCTGTGTTGTCTGCTCATTCCGTGCTGTCCCACCCCGTGTTGTCTGTGCTCATTCTGTGCTGTCTCACCCGTGTTGTCTGTGCTCATCCGTGCTGTCTCACCCCTGTGTTGTCTGTGCTCATTCCATGCTGTCCCACCCCGTGTTGTCTGTGCTCATTCTGTGCAGTCTCACCCATGTTGTCTTTGCTCATCCGTGCTGTCTCACCCCTGTGTTGTCTGTGCTCATTCCGTGCTGTCTCACCCCCATGTTGTCTGTGCTCATTCCCTGCTGTCTCACCCCCGTGTAGTCTGTGCTCATTCCGTGCCGTCTCACCCTCTTTGTGTTCTGGTGCCCCCTGTAGGAAATGCCCTGCTGGAGGATGACAAGGTGTTTCACCTGGTCCGACCAGCGGATGAGCTGGATGAGGTCAAGTCCAAGAGGGGTAGCCTGAAGGCCAAGACGACAACCAAAGCCATCACTGAGATCTACCTGACCAGGCTGCTCTCTGTCAAGGTACCGCTAGACCACAGCAGTTATAACACTACTGGCAACCGTTACGGAACTGAATAAAGCAGTTATGATAGTTGTAACACCTCTGCCGTAAATATAGAAGTGTGTGCCTGTGTGTGTGCTCGTTTGTGTCTGTGTGTGTGCTCGTTTGTGTCTGTGTGTGTGCTCGTTTGTGTCTGTGTGTGTGCTCGTTTGTGTGTACCAAAAGAGCCACCAAGTAAACGTTGGTTTACTATTTGTGTTTACTCAGCACATTCCCCTTTATTCAGTGTCAGAGATTCTAGCGTTGTCTGACTTCTGATGTTTTTTTCTGTGTCACAGGGGACGCTGCAGCAGTTTGTGGATGACTTCTTCCGCAGTGTTCTGTGCTCTGGAGCTGTGGTGCCTCCTGCTGTTAAGTACTTCTTTGACTTCCTTGACGAGCAGGCTCTGAAACATGAGAATGTAGAGGAGGAGACCATCCACATTTGGAAGACCAACAGGTACACACACTCGCCTTTGTTTTTGTATCTTTGAAAACCTATTTTACCTTACCAACAAACCGCTTTATTTAACCCCTCTGGGGGCATACAGTTTCACCCTCCTGAAACCTCTAGGGGAGTACTCCTTAACTCCCCATGAAACCTCTAGAGGAGTACTCCGTAACTCCCCATGAAACCTCTAAGGGAGTACTCCTTAACTCCCCATGAAACCTCTAAGGGAGTACTCTTTAACTCCCCGCGAAACCTCCAGGGGAGTACTCCTTAACCCTCCTGAAACCTCTAGGAGAGTACTCCTTAACCCTCTTGAAACCTCCAGGGGAGTACTCCTTAACCCTCCTGAAACCTCCAGGGGAGTACTCCTTAACCCTCTTGAAACCTCTAGGGGAGTACTCCTTAACCCGCTTGAAACCTCCAGGGGAGTACTCCTTAACCCTCCTGAAACCTATAGGGGAGTACTCCTTAACCCTCTTGAAACCTATAGGGGAGTACTCCTTAACCCTCTTGAAACCTCTAGGGGAGTACTCCTTAACCCTCTTGAAACCTCTAGGGGAGTACTCCTTAACCCTCTTGAAACCTCTAGGGGAGTACTCCTTAACCCTCCTGAAACCTCCAGGGGAGTACTCCTTAACCCTCCTTAAACCTCCAGGAGGAGTACTACGGAACCCCTATGAAACTCCTGTGGGTGTATTATTTCAGCTCACTTGTGAGTGTCAGCAGAGTGAATTATTCAACTTGTTAAGATGGGACCATGAAATATGCAGCATGTATGCTGCATGTGATACATTTGATTGACAGGTGGTGATGAGTGACAGAGTATGAGCTGTGGTGAGGATGAGGAGATGAAAGACTGAATCCAGTAGAGTCTAGTGGCATCTCTTTTTATCTCTTTCCTTTTCCCACACCCTCTCTCTCTCTTCCTCTGTTTTTCTTAGTATCAGTCACTTCCTTTTTCTGCGGCTGTCTCCTGTTTCACACACTTCCTAACCCTTTATTCTCTCTCTCCCAACTGTCTCTGGCTTTTGAGCCAGAGGAGATATCAGCCAGTCAATTAATTTAGCACTTCCTGAGAATCTGATTGATGTATGGTTCAGCTAAAAATGCGCTATCATTGTGTTCCCCTATCTTTGGCTAATATTTCACCAGGCTGTATCAGCGGCTGAGGGGAGGTTTTTCAGGGTTAGAGCCGCTGTGTAGCTGAGCTAGCCAGCAGGGAGGAGAGAGATGAGAGGGAAAGAGCATACAGCGAACTGCCATGAATTCTTAAAGAGACTCTGGCTCCTGGTACGTTCGAGGTGACCTGGAGGGGAGCTGCATAATCTTTCCCTAACTTTCTCTCTGTCACGCGCATGAACACACTGTCTCATTAGCATTTCACCTCTGACTGGGAGATTGATTTTCTCCAGTCATCACGGACCACTCGTCTTATACGTGCACTGACACCCTGCAGTGGTGTGTGTCTGTGTGTGTGCGTGTGCAACTGTGAGCGGTGATTCATCTGAGCCGAGGCCAAACCATCGTGGCTAATTTGGAGGTAGACGCAGATGGGGTGAACCCATAGAGATGGAGGGAGAGGTCACCTTGGATACAACACATTCAGACGGGGAGATTGCCGTTGACGGCTTCCACAATTTCGAAGTAGTCACCTGGGTGAGAACATTTACAATGTTAAAACGGCAATGGCCTCCATGGTGCTGCCATCCCCCTCACAGAGGCCATAATGAGACATGCAAGTCGGTGGAGGAACCCTGAGGTGCCTGCATTGAGAATTTTAATAACAGCGCTTAGAGGAGCTGAATCTCCTTCATGTTAATTCTTTTGTCCCTGCTGCTATTGGCCTTCTGAATTACACAAAGTTATTCTATGTTGTTGTTTTTTGTGTGTGAATTGTTGTGTGGTGTTTGGGGAGTTAACTGTGTTAATTGTATTGATAGTTAAATGTACTGCTGGCTGTGCAACAAATTGCCCCTCAGGGATAATAAAGACTGATAACTAACTATTGTTATTTCTATCTGGGCTGAGGCTAGTGGACTATCGGTGGGGAGATGCATGGGGTTGTAATTCTTCCTCTGGACTGTTTAAATTCACTGTTTTTCTGGGCTAACACTTGGTAACACTTGGTGGTTTGAGTGACAGCTCATTTGTGAGTGGAGAAAAGGAGCTGCTATCTTCAGTTGTTACATTTGATGAGATGGGGAAGTTGGCTTTTGTTTCAGGCAGCCTGCAACTGCTTCCATGTGTTGAGCTGTTCTGCACTGTCAGTGGGTGTGTTCCTGTTTTAAAATAGTAAATGAAGGAAAATTATGCAATGTGAGGACATTTGGCTGTTCAATGTTAGGGTTAAGTTTAGGGTTAGGTTTATTGTTTAAAGGTACTGAATTGCCGGTCCTCGCTTTGATCACTGTGTGGCAATGTTTTTACTTAACTTCTGGGGACTAAAACATTTTATGTGGAGACGTCCCCACTAGAAAAGTCTGTTAGGTGTATGGTGAAACTTCCAATTAGGCTTAAGCATTATGGCTTGATAATGTTTAGGTATAAAGGTTAGGTTGTTGAGGTTAAGGTTAGGATTAGATTAAGGTTAGGTTTAGGGAACATGAAATGTTTGTTTTTGCGTCCCCACTATGTTAATAATACTGGACTGTGTGTGTGTTTCTGTACATATTGACCAGTGTATTACCTCCATTCCCAGCCTGCCTCTGCGTTTCTGGGTGAACATTCTGAAGAACCCTCACTTCATCTTTGACGTCCACGTGACTGAGGTGGTGGACGCGTCTCTGTCCGTCATTGCTCAGACCTTTATGGACGCCTGCACCAAGACCGAGCACAAACTCAGCCGGGAATCTCCAAGTAACAAGCTACTCTATGCAAAGGAGATCTCCACCTACAAGAAGATGGTGGACGAGTGAGTAGTCTCTCATTCATCCCAGTACACACCGTAGCAACCATGGCCCAACACATAGTGAGTGTACTTTGACAGTTGCTGGACCCGGGTTCAAATCCAGCTCAGGGCTATCCCCCAAATTTACCACTATGGTGATGAGTTGCAGTACTTGTCTGCCTGCCGCCCTGTCTGTCTGCCTGCCTGCCGCCCTGTCTGTCTGTTTGTCTGCCTGCCTGCCGCCCTGTCTGCCTGTCTGCCTGTCTGCCGCCCTCTCTGCCTGCCTGCCGCCCTGTCTGTCTGTCTGCCTGCCTGCCGCCCTGTCTGTCTGTCTGCCTGCCTGCCGCCCTGTCTGTCTGTCTGTATCCATGTCTTCTCCTTGGTCCTAAACGTCAGACAGCAGAACTTGGCAGCCAGTCCCAGACATCTAATCTCTGTCCTTCTCTCCTCAGTTACTACAAAGGAATCAGACAGATGGTTCCTGTCAGTGACCAGGACATGAACACACACCTGGCTGAGGTCTCCAGGGTATGTGTTTGTGTGTGCGCGCGCCTGTGTGTGTGCGCGCGCCTGTGTGTGTGCGCGCGCCTGTGTGTGTGCGCGCGCCTGTGTGTTTGTGTGCGCGCGCCTGTGTGTTTGTGTGCGCGCGCCTGTGTGTGTGTGTGTGCGCGCGCCTGTGTGTGTGTGTGTGCGCGCGCCTGTGTGTGTGTGTGTGCGCGCGCCTGTGTGTGTGTGTGCGCGCGCCTGTGTGTGTGTGTGTGCGCGCGCCTGTGTGTGTGTGTGCGCGCGCCTGTGTGTGTGTGCGCGCGCC
>JACXGI010004735.1:0-36817 GCA_016801175.1 Esox masquinongy | reverse complement strand
ATTTCTTATTGTTGAAAGATATCAGTCAGGAGAAGGGTACAAAAGAATTTCCAAAGCATTAGATATACCATGGAACACAGTGAAGACAGTCATCATCAAGTGGAGAAAATATGGCACAACAGAGACATTACCAAGAACTGGACGTCCCTCCAAAATTGATGAAAAGACGAGAAGAAAACTGGTTAGGGAGGCTTCCAAGAGGCCTACAGCAACATTAAAGGAACTGCAGGAATTTCTGGCAAGTACTGGTTGTGTGCTACTTGTGACAACAATCTCCCGTATTCTTCATATGAATGGGCTATGGGGTAGGGTGGCAAGACGGAAGCCTTTTCTTACAAAGAAAAACATCCAAGCCCGGCTGAAGTTTGCAAAAACAAACATCAAGTCCCTCAAAAGCACATGGGAAAATGTGTTATGGTCTGATGAAACCAAGGTTGAACTTTTTGGCCATAATTCCAAAAGGTATGTTTGGCGCAAAAACAACACTGCACATCACCCAAAGAACACCATACCCACAGTGAAGCATGGTGGTGGCAGCATCATGCTTTGGGGCTGTTTTTCTTCAGCTGGAACCGGGGCCTTTGTCAGGGTGGAGGGAATTATGAACAGTTCCAAATACCAGGCAATTTTGGCACAAAACCTTCAGGCGTCCATTAGAAAGCTGAAGATGAAGAGGAAGTTCACATTTCAGCACGACAACGACCCAAAGCACACATCCAAATCCACAAAAGCATGGCTTCACCAGAAGAAGATTAACGTTTTGGAATGGCCCAGCCAGAGCCCAGACCTGAATCCAATTGAACATCTGTGGGGTGATCTGAAGAGGGCTGTGCACAGGAGATGTGATTGACAGATTTGGAGCGCTTTTGCAAAGAAGAGTGGGCAAATATTGCCACTTCAAGATGTGCCATGCTAATAGACTCCTACCCAAAAAGACTGAGTGCTGTAATAAAATCAAAAGATGCTTCAACAAAGTATTAGTTTAAGGGTGTACACTTATGCAACCAGGTTATTGTGAGGTTTTTATTTTTCCCCCTCAAAGATTTCAGTTTGTTTTTCAATTGAATTGTTCACGTTATAGGTCACATTAAAAGTGGAAAAAGTTCTGACATGATTTATCTTTGTCTCATTCTTTTACATCACAAGAACGTGGCATTTTAACAGGGGTGTGTAGACTTTTTATATCCACTGTATATATGGCTGAATGTTTTACCTATTACACCCTCACATTATTGAAGGAAAACAACTCACACCGTTGATATCTGATAGGAATCCAGAGTGGGGCCTACGGGATGTAACACTGCTGAGGTCTATGGCCGAAAAGAGTGGCCTGTTCCTGGAGAAAATGGTAAGAAGCGAGAATTCCAATATGTGTCAGTTATTTTCATAGCGCCCTAATTACCAAATGGGCAATGTGAGTCAAATATTTTGTGATTTCTGACTCTGACCAACCAATACCCTCTTTTCAAGGTTGACATGCCTGCTAACAACAAGTGTCTTCTGTTCCGGAAGGAAAGTCTGGTGTGAAGAAGTCTTCTGACTACATCTGTGAGGTTCTGTTCCAACATGACTCTCTAGTCTGTACAGGGTACAACAGGATGGACCAGCTATGGACCTTTGTGTTGTTGAATATGAACCTGAACTATCACTATGCTCCACATGACGCTTCACAATCCCTCAAATACATGTTCACAAAAGTAGGCTTTTCTTCCATACACATGATTTATTATTTGCAAAACCTGGAAAACAATATGTAGGATTTTTTTTTTGCATGACACACTTTCGAAATGGTTTAGGGAAAACATATTTTCTTCTTTCCACCAGCATGGAGAATCAATGAGTAAACATTCATTTAAGACGAAGAGGAGGGCATTGAAATTGTGGGATTTCAAGTTGATTCCCATTACACTACACCATAAAATATAGTACAATGAAAATGACAAATCACTGCAAAATAGTACAAATCACTGCAAAATAGTACAATAAATGTTACATTGAATAAAAAGGTTTTACACATTACAACTTACGTTTCATTTGAATAAATCATTTTGAATATTGGTATTTACAACTGTTTTTTTTTTTTTATGTACAGCAATGGCATACATACATGTTCAGATCCCTTCACTTTTTGTTGTGGGACCAAAATAAAACTATTAGTCCTGAAAGGAAGCACTATATAATGGGTGAAAACAAGGTACCGCTCATCATCTGGCTAATACCATCCCTACCGTGACGCCTGGTGCATCATGCAACCGGGAAGGCCGTCAGCTGCAGGGCTGGGAGACTGGTCAGGATTTAAAAAGTATGAACCCAGCAAAACACAGCGAGGTCCTTGAAGAAAACCTCATTCAGAGTGCATCGGGAGTCTGTGAATGTCCTTCAGTGGCCCAGCCAAAATCTACACTTAAGGACCCCCATTGAACATCTATGGGTTTTGACCTGAAGATCTGAAATTCACCCCCAATCCAGTCTGATGGAGCTTGAGAGGATGTACAAGTTCCTTTAATGTTTTGGGTCCTTTATTGTTCACTCTATACATTAATGAGCTCTGGCACAAGCTGTTGCACACCTGCAGTCTGCAGTTCTAATTTCAACTATTAGAACGTTAACTTACGATCTTAGGTTAGTGCTAAATTATAATAAAACTATATTATAAGTGCTATTTTCTATGTAGTTTGCAAAATCTATTTTGGGATGACCCTGAAATTACTACAGTAAACATTTCTGTTATAGAATAAGTACTTTACTACAAATACATTTAAGTTTGGTTAGATTTGGTTAGTCTGCCTTTTAGAACAGACATTTCTGAGATGGTGAAGACGATGAATATTAAAGTTGGTTTCTTTAACAGAAACAAATGATGTCTGTCGTGGGAAGCAGCTTTCATGTCCGTGTGATTTTATGGTTATGTGCATGCAACAGCTTCTGGAATGAAATCACTGGACACAGTCTGTCACTCAGTCTTGCATTTTCACACACATTCTCTTTTCTATGATTCAGTTGGCTTGGCCAGTCTGACCTCAAGAAGGGACAGATATTGTTTGATGTTTTTATTTAAGGCTGTGATGCAGAAACTACCTGATTAATTAAATTATTCTAAATCAGTTGGAATAACAGAAGTTATCAAACACGCTTTCAATACTGGTTAGTCCTGGAGGTACCAAGAACCAAACAGGATAAAATTGCTTTTGAATATCATGCTGCACAATCATGCAGTGCTTTACAGAGTGACCTTAACCTATATGTTTTAGTGCCTATGATGCAATTAACATGTCTGATTAACAAACATTTTATTGTTCAGTGTTTTTCTAAATGTTTGTGCTTCATATTTACATTAGTATGTTATTTGATTGTTGTAGTACATGGCTCAGCTGTGAATGAAACCCAGGTCTACGCTGTAGAAATAAAGGTAAAATAAAATTTGTGAGAAAGTGCCCAAATCTAGGTATGCAATGCTGATAGAGACATTGTCGAAAAGACCTGCAGCTGTGATCGCTGCCAAAGGCACTTCTATAAAGAACTGACTTAAGGGTCTGAAAACCTATGTACCTGAGATAATTCTGTTTTTTTATTTTCAATAAATTGGCACACATTTCTAAAAAAACATGTTTTGGCTTTGTCATTATGCCGTATTGTGTAGATACATGTGGGGGAAAAAATTACAAATTAAGTGTATAACACAAGAAAATCCAGAGAAAGTGAAGGGGCCTGAATACTTTCCGAAGGCACTCTATGCGCATGCCATAAAATGTTTCTCAGAACCAACAAGACACCTTTTGGCATCCTGACTCATCCTAACCGCATTAACTGCAATAGAAATACTCCCAGCTTGTAATCAGCCCTAGTCCTGAAACCTCTGCAGCATCTCACAGGTCCTCTTCTCCAGCACCTCGTGGATCCTCTTCAGCCTCTTATCAGAGATGGGTCTGACGTAGCTGTCGGGCTGTATCACCGCCATGCCATCCTTCACCTCACCCATGACCAGCAGAGCTCCCTCCTCCACGGTGATGTTGGGGCAGGGGCAGCTCCAGTCCATCTTGGCCAGGGTCACCTCCAGGTGTCGAGTGTTAAAGAACGCCAATCCCATCTTCTCATCGCGGAGGATTTCTTCAAGGCTAAACCGGGCGATGCCCGAGTCAAGGTCTTCAATTAGTTCCGTCAAGCGACCAACAATGGCAAAATCACTGCGGCACAAGCTTGGGACGATCTTCCCCTTGACGCGACATGCTCTGCAGGCCCGGCGCTTGGACTGCGGGCAGTTGGCCTCGCATTCCATTTTGGAGTGGAAGCTGTTGGCGTTTCCCTGGCAACCGCCGTAGGCGAAGGCCTGGCATTGTTTCATGAGGGAGTTCCACGCCCATCTCGCCTCCCATCTCTTGCAGGGTCCCTGGACTGGAGGCAATGAGCAGACCCCCGTCCCCTGCCTCTGGCACGCCGCGCGGCACTCCTCATAGGTCAGGAAGCGGTTGCGGCTGTCGTCACAGCCGCCGTTGGAGAAGGCCAGGCAAGTCCCTTGCTTGGCGTCGTAGTACCAGTCCACGTGGCGCTCGGCCGAGCATTCCCGCCGGTCCATCTCCGCCAGGCAGTCGGCGGGGGAAAAAGGCCGCCCCATGGCCATGCCAGCCGCCTCCGGGTCCTCTGAGAAGACATCGTCCTCCGTGCGCCTGATGACAGAGAGAGGGTAGTCCGCCCGGAGGACACCGCCGGCGTTGCGCGCCACGCAGGTGTAGACCCCCGTGTCCCAGATCTGGGCGTTGTAGACGACCAGCTGCCCGATGTTGGTGATGACCACGTTGCCATACATGCGATCGGGCCGCATGACCAGGCTCTCGCGTCGCCCGCTCCGCTTCTCCCAGGTCACGTCGGGCCGCGGGGCGCCCATCGCGTCGCAGTGGAAGTTCGCCGTGCCTCCCACGTATACCGACTGGTGGCTGGGGTTGGAGAGCAGCGTCGGGGGCATGTGGTCGTCTGGGGAGGACGCGGGCGTCGGTGTGGCCGTCGTGTCCCAAGGCAGCGGACTCGTGTGAGGCCCGGATAACTGAAACCGACAGGTCACCACGGTTAGCGTCGCGCCCCGCGTGCACGCCTCGGCGTCCATGTAACACCTGTTGAAGTATGTGAGGCCGTCAGAGGCGCAGGTAAAGTTCGGCTCCTTCTCGCAGCGGTCCCGGCACTTGCAAACAGGCTGGCCTTCCCATATGTCGCAGGTCGCCCCCTGCTGACTACAGACGAAGCCTTGGCATGTAGCGACGGGGCCCTCGTCTCCTCCGCCCTGGCCGTCTGGCGTCGCGGGGGCACCGTCGGAGAAGCGGGCCGCCACGCAGCTGAAGAGGCCACACACGTTGGTGCAGCACTTCTCAAAGCCGGCGCAGTCCTGGGGAGAAAATGAGACGCGCGTTTACTAAGCCAAACAAAAGGCATAGTGTGTTTTGATACAAACATAGCGATTGGTAATTTAATGCGCTTACTTTGATTGATTACATGATTGGCAATGGGCAGAAATGTTTTTAAAATAATAAATACAAAGTATATTTTTTTTAGAGTATTGTATTTTATTTATTATGGAAAAACAAGTATCCAAATGTTAAATGTCCTATTTACATCACGACTTTTAATAATCCGATATATAATAATCCGACATATTTATTTACTGATTGCCCTCTTCAGTTCAGAGCAGAGGTTTTTATGGGGTTCATATATGGAGACTAAGATAGCCATTGCAAAATGTTGATTTTGTGGTCAAAATCAACATTTTGGGGGGGGGGGGGTTAACCCTAATTGCTTCCCAGTTTGTTGCTGTAAATGAGTGTTCTCAGTCAACTTACCTGGTATAACAGTAAAATCTTTTTTAACAAGCTTGCTGAAAAACCCACTTTCGTTAAGTTCATGATTCCATTGACCTATGAAGTGCAGCAGGCCTGGCTCCACGATGAAATGACTGAGGGGCCATTTTTTTATCAGTGGGGGGCATACCTAAGTCATATACCATTTGCAGTGTTTGTGTGGGACAAACCGAAGGGGCAAATACTCTATCTGGGGGGGCAATGACCGGCTTTTCCCCCATAGACCCGGGCCTGAGCCGCAAAACAGCAAACATCCATCACTGTATTGTATAGTATTTATCAGGGTCTTTCAACATTTGCATTGTTGATCCACCCAACAGCATATATACCATAGATATCTATTTTGTTTTGCCTACTTCCAGTTCAAGTGCCAGTTCAGTAAACAAAACTCCAGTACATTCACCTTAGTGAGTCCTCTTAACAAAAGGCTCACATTAAAAACATCTCATCTGCATAGGGCTGGCATCTAGTTGTGGAACCTATGTGACCCCAAGATGCCACTAAATTCAGTTGATATTGGAGTTGTACTGTATTTTCCTGTATGGGAACAAGTGTCCACTACCAGGCAAATTTATCACTTTCCCAGGGTGTTCAAACTTCTTCGTTCCAGAAATGTTCTCTGTTTGTAATTTGTGAGGTTGTCCATGGGGATGGACAAACGGACTTTACAGGCATACCTAATTTTTATACTCCAGTGATACAGGAAGCCATGTGGAATGGCACAACACAGTTAATTTGCTGAGATTAACTTTAAAACGTTGACTATTTATGCAGATATTAAACGGATTGTACAAGCCTATTATCTCATTGTCGTACTCCAGTGAAGCAAGAAGCCAAATTAAAACCATAGAACACCAGAACACAGTTACTTTGCTGAGAAAAACTTTAAAAAAGAATCCTAAGGATGACAGTAAAACTTTTGTTTGATTATTGAAAATATTGCACGGATGTGTCAATTATTATATTGTTATATCTATTTGTTATGTTAATTAATAAATGGCTACAAAATCAATATTTTATGGAAATTGTATTAGTATAAAATTATAAAATTTACCAGGTCCATAGCTTAGAATAAGCCTCAGTATTTGTAGCCTATTAACTTTATCAAAGGGGCTAATAGATTGAGGTTATAAACGCATTTCCTTACAAGGTTGGTGTCACTGCCATAACAAAAACACGGAAAATGTACTTACCTCGTCAACTTCACATTCTCGTTCGCAGGTGCTTTGTGCGTCAACCCAGAGGTTGGCATTCAGCTTGTTAGGACAAACTCCTGGGTGTTCCACTTTGGAGCTGGCGAGGCTTGCACTTAAAGCTTGCAGTGGAAATGTGCATAGGAAAACCAAAATCATAACTCCGAACACAGCGACGCGTCCACATAAATATCCTGGCGAAGAAGTAAGTCTTTTTGGCGGTTGTGCATCCTTGCCATCTCCAACCACCGTCCGATGGTTGAAGGAAGTTCTATTCATTTTAAATATGTATGTCATCCATCCATCAACTAATTCCATAACTGCATTTCAGTTCCTGAAGAAAAACGTTGGCTACATTTCGTTCAAATGTCGCCATGCGTTTTGTGCGTAACCCACCTGGGTAGAGGTAGCAATTTTTTTCGCGCTGTTGAGAAACCGTCAAAATACAGATTAATAAAGCATTGTCCAACTAATAGCCCTTCCCCTGCACTGGACATTTATTCGGCAGTTAGCGCTCAAAGCGAAGAAAATTCGCGCTTTAAGAGTTTCACTGTTTGTTGTGATAAAAACTTTAAAAAAATGATTTTATAAATCAACAAAACTGTTACAATTTAACAGAAAACTGCGTGTAATAGCCCCATATCTATCTCTCCGGAGACTCACACGGCATGTGGAGTAAACTCACTCCAGTACAAGGAGAGTGCGTGTGTGTGTGAGGGTGGGAGAGAGAAAAGCAATATCGGTGTTGGCGTGACCGCCCTCTTGGTTGTTCAGTGTCTAAAATGTTTATGAAGGAGCACTATGAGCTAAGCAACTGGACAAACATTGTAAAGACTTCAAAGGAATGGTGATAGGGTCGTGTTGTCAAGCTGTACCAACAACCAGGCACTGCGCGAAACATTCCGGTGACAAATTCATAGATGTTTCATGCGTCCAGACAATTTTTATAGAAGTGCTGCACATAAATTGGTTATTTAGAGGCTGTAGGTTGCTTGTAAATTCATGCCCACAGCCAAAATGAAGTAGGGCCTAACCGACCATTCCGGTGAATACAGCTAGAAAGAAAATAACTTACGCAACGGATAGGAAAAGTCAACACATACAACACTTCTTTATTTTGGATGTTAATAACATATGTATTCAATATTAAATATGCCATGAATATACATCCTAACATTTTTTTTAAAGAAATTAAATGATTCATCTAGTCTCAGGAGACTAGATCTGAGACTAGATTCATCTAGTCTCAGGACATTGGCAGAACTGTTAATAAATATATGAATCCTCACACTGATTCTGCAAACAGGCATAGAAACATGTTTTTATTTTAAGTTTGGCTGTGTTCAACTCCAAGTCTAGACGCGTCGGTAAGTTTATAGCGATCGGTCATTCACACAAACCTCAGAGATGCCACGGTCAGGTGGGAAGACGTAAATCGCCGCATTTTCAATGGTGTGTGACCCATCTTTGTCTCGACCTGACTTAAAGCGTCTCAAAGGGCTCTGAGAAGCAAACTCCCCTCGCTTTTCATTGAAATTGACCCTTCAACCTTCGCGTGACTTTTGACCGCCGACATTCAGCGCTACGGCTGAGATGTCCTTGGTTAAGCCGCGGAAAGGACGTGAGGAAGGTCCGGGTGCTGGCCAAACCAATAACACGACGGCGAATAATCAATTCAGAAATCCCACGGTTTTTATGCACTTGAGCATGATACAGACAGCCACGGACAATGGGAAACAAAAAATTCCCACCGCTTTCTCAGTGACCTTGCCAAAGCTTTGAATAGGCAATATCACAAATAAAAAAAAAATCACATTAAAGAAAACTTCTTCGCCCAAAAATGATGTACATGTGCTATTCAGTAATAATCTGCATTGTTGAATGAAAAACTCAATTTAGTTTGCTGTCATTTATCTTTTATTTGAGGAAAATAATTGCATTCCTGGCAACTACCAGCCCAGAACGTTTCAAAACCATTCATCATTGTTACAATCAACCCAGCAGCTTATAACATATACAGGTAGTGCTTATTCTAGAAATAATGATTATGTTTCTTTTTAATTGTATAAAAGGGCATGTAAACAGAAAAACATCATGCATCTGTTCTCCATTCTCTTGCATTGAGCATAGACCAGGAATGTCTCAGTGTAAATATATTCTAATAATTTGTCCCTTTAAAAAAAATGAGATACCACAACACATTAAAATGTCATTTACATTCATTTAAATAATTATGTAAAAAATATTTTAGATATCAACCTTAAATTTGATATGACTTTTCTGACTTGGGAATGTGCTTCTGGTGGAGAAATGGAAGTTTCCCAGAGACCAAAGTTAGTAAATCAAGGGACATGTTAACCTAACCACCCATTCAACAAGGAAAAGACAGAAGACATTTTAGCCCATTGCTGCATTCCCCAAATTGACACTTCAACCTAAATCAAAATTCCAGTAAAAAAAGAAAAGCTATGTATGTATTGGTTATTCACAGGAATACTCAGGGGTCAAAGGGCCATGGTTGAGCAAACAGATTTCGATCAACACGATTTCACCACTGGTTTTCCATGCTTCCTGTTCAGCACTGAAATGCTAACAGAGGGAAAGCTCGTTTGAATGAAATCCAGTGCAATATACAATGGCCCTTTGCGAAACAGCTTGACCCTATTGGCTTCTAATTGATCATTTAAGCACAGACCAGACTGGTGTTAGACATTCTGGAGCCACACAGGACAATGACCCAAGTCAATAGACTGCGTGCAATGGAGGTGGATGGGAACCATTAACTGTCCTCCAGAACATTCAAAAAATAAAAATCTGTCTCATTGTAGAGATCATAAAGAAAAAATACATATGGCTGGAAGCTTCAACACTTTGTATTACATTTTAGGCAAATGCGTGTGAGATTTTAAACATATGAAGAATTCAATCAGTGTTCAATCTGAGCCGCTTCAAACCGGTGTCATGATCATTGGATTCCCAACAGAAGAAAACTGACTGAAGGGAGAAGACAATCTGGCAAACGTTTCAAATAGGAAACATTTCCGCCGCAAAACGTTTGAAATTATTTCATGCATGCCCTCATGAACGCCCGCTCCGGTTATTCACATCTGAAAATAGGGATTATGTCAAATGTGTTTCTATTAAGACACACAACAATACAAACCCAAACACCCCAAACTCCCAAAACATTCACGAAAAAAGCCCAAAGAGTTCAGTGCAAAACAGCTGCATGTACGACAAATCTTAAAAATCAAAACATACACCGCGAGTCTGTTCCGTTAAGAGGGTCGTGTTCGGAGTCCTCGCGCTCGTTTCTAGTGTTGACGAGCAGAAGACATCACAGCCGCTATCAGTCACGTTGGCTGGGAACCACAAGATGGACGCCTGGAGCCCAGAGACTGAATGGGCGAAGCGCCAAAGTCCAACCTCACTCCAACCTCTCAGCGTGGGATGTAGAGGCCATGCAGCTATGTTTTGTAGCCCCCCGGGGGCTCTGTAAGCCTCGACACCGATACCGTTGGCACTATGGCAGGGGTGGGGGCCCTTCACGCCCCTCCCCCGCCCCACTAGGTTATCTTACAGTTGCTCTTGCTGCTGGTGCCCTTGGGAGGGCTCTGGGGCGGTTTGAAAGACTTGGATCGTTTGAGGCTGTTGGCCTTGCTGCCGCCACCGCTGCCGCCGCTCCCGCCGACGCTCCCGCCGACGCTCCCGCCGACGCTCCCGCCGGCCACCGAGTAGGAGCGTCCGTGCATCATGACGGCGTTCATGCCGTTGGCCATGGAGAAGGACTTGAGGTGGGACTTGATGGCCACGGGCAGTGGGAGCTTGTCGATGAGGTGGACCGGCGTGCAGGAGACGATGGCCCGGCAACACAGGTCCTGGAGGCTGAAGACTGGGAACGCGGGATGGAAGCATGCGTTGGCGGGATTAATCGTTTTGTTTCATCAAGTCACTTCTCCACACAAATGAATCTGACTCATAGCTGGATTCGCTTGCATGTGATTATTAGCGTTCATTAAAAGACATAGTTCACAGGAGGGGTCTACTGTCATGTTAAGGCTCCTGTAAACACTGGCAATTCAACTGTGATGATCACATTTAGCAGTTAATCTGTGTAATGCCGCGTCATGCTTAATGAAATATTTGCATTTTTTTCCTGCTGCTTGTGGAGGTAACACATGGCCAAAAAGCTAAATAAAATATTTTTGCAATATGACCTTGTGGCTAAGGAAACTAGTTAAAACAGTTCACACTAGGACTTGAAAAACACAATTTTAAGCAGAGCATTTTGCACAATCTTGATTCTGAATAATTAACGAAAAAGCTAAAACCAGGAACTGCTGCTACTTTACAATCAGGTAATTCTCCATGGACCTTGACAGATTCTCATCAGTTAAACTGTCCACAAGAGAGTAACTCAGATTATATTGCCCGTCCGTGTCTGCTCACCTCTGTTGGGCCTCCAGAACTTCTCCATTCCGTGCCTCATCAGGACGATTCGGGACAGCTCCGTGAACGACTCGATGACGTTGAAGTTGCACAGCGGGCTGACCTCGAAGAACGTCATGCCGTTCTTCTCCGCGTACGCTCGGGCCTGCTCCGTGGGCACCTGCCGCTTGAAGGCCAAGTGGAGCCGGTTTCCCACCAGGATCCTCGGCACCCCTGGTGCATGCTGGGGGAAAAGGACCAGAGAGTGGAGAGTTAGAACGAAGTATTGAGGGGAATATTCGGTGTGCTTGAGTAATATTGCTTTTCCTAACGACTTGATTCCTTTTAACACCAAACACAGTCAGATTATTATCCCGGAAAGCCACCTGAAAAACAGGGACGTGACCAGTGAGACTGACCTCATCGATCTCCCGGATCCAGCGGTCGATTCCGTCAAATGACCAGCCGTTTGTGATGTCATAAACCAACAGTATTCCCTGTGAGTTGGCAACACAAGCATCATCAATCAACGAGCCTGGAATGGATTTTATTGATACCGAACTACTCGTATATTTGAATTTTTATTTATTTTAATGTGGCTAAAATGAAAATATTTAGTGGGGTATACTGAGCCACGGTTTTTACATTCAGCATTACTAATACAGGAAATACTATTACAAAAAGATAGAGTTGCCCAAAACAAAAGAGGAAAAATGAAGCATGACCAAGGATGATCCATTGGTACTACTGCATCATGGGTAATATCTGACCAGGGATGGTCCATTGGTGTATGTACTACTGCATCCTGGGTAATATCTGATCAGGGATGGTCCATTGGTGTATGTACTACTGCATCATGGGTAATATCTGACCAGGGATGGTCCATTGGTGTATGTACTACTGCATCATGGGTAATATCTGACCAGGGATGGTCCAGTGGTGTATGTACTGCTGCATCATGGGTGCTATCTGTGTGACATTTAATATCTTAATAAAAACACTTTTGGTTTTCACACCCAATTAGAAAAACTGTAGTGTTTTGGCCCTAGGAATAAATATACAAATATATTATCCTGTTACCTGCCTCATTCTAATTATATTTTTAATTCTCCAATTTGACCCTGTTTTTCTCTACTTCCAAATTCCATGATATCCAATTCACTATTATGGACTTGCTTCATCGCGCCTGCACGTTGGAGAAAATCAAAGATTGAGATGTAGGCCTAACCTCCCTGTCCAGAGGTGAGTGCATTCTTTAGCCAAAATAACTACGATACAGCGTGCAGGCATCTGACCCGCCACAAGGGGTTGTTAGAGTGTTATGTGGAAAGGCAGTCCAACAGTCACCCCACCAACCCTGGATGGTGCCGAACCAATTTGCGCAGCCCTCTGACAGACGCCTGGGCACCGTCAGATTTGCCGCAACCAGGATTTGAACTCGATCGACCAATCACAGTGATGCAGAATCTTTTGAAGCGTTTTTAGTGGGACTCACCTGTGCCCCGCGTGAATATGATCTGAAGATGGTGCAAAAACGACCCTGCCCCGAGGTATCCCTGTTGTTGGACAAATATATTATGAACATTATTTCAAGGCCAGATATTAAGCTGTTCTTTATCACCAGCCATGTTCTAATTCATACATACCATAACTCTAACTTGACTCGTCTACCATCCAGCAAGATAGTCGTGGTCTTGTAATCGATCCCTAAGAATAAAAACACTATAACAAACCAAACTTTGGGTCTGTAGAAGTTTTAGCCTTTTGTTGAAAAACATGCTCGACAAGCCTGTTAAACTGAAGAGCATTAAAGGATGAAGCCAGTTTGCTTTCAGATTAACGTTACATAGTATTGAATAATTATTAAGGCAGATAAACATGTATACGAATGTATTCTATGTAAGCTAGCTATAGGCGCTCACCACTGCTGTATGCATAGGGAGACTCCACTGATCCGTCCTGAAGACTGTCCAGAATCTCCCCTTTCCCCACATCACTGTCTCCAACCAGAAGGAACTTCAGGAGGTAGTCATAACTTTTGACAGGACTGCCCTGGGAAGCCATCGTCCCACGCATTGGTACTAAGTTTAGACCCAGTTTGGCGATACTCAATTAATGTGCCAAGGCTGTGGATGGGAGAACCTTGTTTCGTGGAATACCGTGACAAATAAATAGCGAAGGTCTAGATTTCAATGACAACGTTGTTTCCTCCAATATACTGTAGACACTAGCAGCTGTGTCACGCACTAAACAGGTGGAGCACTACCATTAGCTACAATAAACCTCCTGCACAAATTCCATTATGTTTTCTTTAAAATGCATTAGCTATCTAGCTAGCTACCCTTTCTTATTTAATAACGTTATACAGCACAGCATTAAAAAAGGTATATATATATACCATCCCATGCTAATAGCTTGCTTGTTGTCAGCAACAAGAACTATATTGTACTGTCTGTAGCATATAACCTACCCAAGACGAATAAAAAAAAAACATCTTACTGTGAGCCATTCCAATACCACGTAAGATTTTAACGCGAAACGAAATGGTTCGCGGTTGCCTAGCCCCAAAATAAATTAAAAAAACCTGTCTTCGAGTTAAACGCTAGCTAAGCAAAATGCGAATAACAGCAACCTCGCTTCCGCCTTCACTAGCGTCAACATCCGAGCTCGTTCTTCTTTTTTGGTGTATTTAGGTTCACAATCAAAGGTTTGGGTGCATTTCTCCACCTATTGTCCTGAAGAGAGTTGTTATTAACAGCTTCCTGGCTTTAAAAAATAAACCCATAACCTAAATCCCCCTACCTAATTCTGCCCAGTTATGACAATAAGAAATAGTAATAATAATTCGTTGTAATTTTGTGAATGAGATGATACCCATAGATGTCACAGGTGAAATGTGTCATGTGATTATCTTTTAGTGAAAGCTGATTGGTCAGTTTTGCCACTGATTGGCATGCTGAGCGCAGGTGTTATCTGGATGCTGTAGCTAATATATAAAACGCAAGCGGTTATCTAATAGAGTTTGTAAAGCAAGAATAAATATTGTTTTTAACTACTACTTGAGAATACTTAGAAAAACAGCCTGAAAATGGTGGTTAAATTGGCCTTGGTGTTTTTGCTCATGGGTTATTACCGAAGCTCAGCCAATGCTTTTTCTGGAGATGGAGAAGAGTACGACCCATTTGTGGAGGGATTGCTGTTGGAAGAAGTGGCCCCCAATCTAGCTTCCCAACCATCAAATAATTCTCAGATTCTACCAAAATCTGTCCGGCAGAGTCTGAGCGGAAGTCACCTGCCTCACAGTTTATCAAACTACCTGCGGCTACCCGAATCAGTAGCTATTGCTGCTTCTGAAGACCTAACGGACCTCTTCAAGCCTGAAAGGAATGCAAGGCCGCTGCCTTATTGGGTCAAGAACATCCTGCTGGCCACTGCACCTCCCACCACAGCTCCGCCTCGCAGCCGCTGGATAGAGATTATGTGTCACATTGACAGGATGGCTGTGAGAATCAGAAAGCGTGTCTTCACCAACCCCAAAGCCTGGAAGTACATCAAACTCAAGAGCTGCCCTGTTAACCAAGCTGTCACTGACGCTGAGCACTACAAATTTGATTTTTACCTCAGTGGTTGTGGCATGGAGTTAGAGGTTTGTTATCAGTACCGTGATAGAAATACAATCGTGTGTGTGTGTGCCAATGAGTGGTCCTGTCGAAAGGCAGTGGTGTGAAGGCCAAAGGGTTTCCGCAAGAGAAGATTTAATTTCTATAGCTAACATGTTTTGAGTTGGTTCAGATGTATTTGGAGACATGAGACATGCCTCCATGTAGTCAGAGTTTCTCCTGTCCTAGAGCACACCTGATCGTGTTTACTACTCCACTGTCTTAAAATATGAGCCAAAAGTCACTGGCGGTATCATACGGGAGTTGCCATTCTCTGTCCCCCTCGAATGCAGCTACAATCGGTAAGAAACAACAGCTTTTCACCTCCACATGAATGATTCCCACACTAGCATATCCTAGGAATTGCCATATTGGTTTGCTGATTCGGGTATTAGTGTCTGACTAACATTTGCATTTTCTGTAGCTTCCATCGCTCCTACAAGGTAGGTTTTCAGCCTCGTTTGCAGGGAAGAACACTCTTCAGGGCCCTCAAAGCAAATGTTGGAGTCACCATCACGCCTCATGACAGTGAGTTGACCCAAAAGAAAGGGGGTGGGGGGGCAGCATTGGCTTTCTGCTGTTACAAAGCCTTGACTCATTATTTCCTCCAGGCTTGTGGAATGAGCTACCTGCAGGTTCAACCTATCCTCTGGGAAAACCCATGTACTTTGAGGTCAAAGTCCCCACCAGTTCTAGAGATCAAATGGTGTACGTCAACAGCTGTTTCATGACCGCCGTCCCTGACGCTAGGGTTACTCCCAAATACACTGTGATCGACAACTACGGGTAAAATGTTATAGAATGCTCTTCTATCTTCCCACAACAGATATTTTCTCTTAACTCAATAGAAAGCATGTTTTGTCCATAGAGAAGGATTGCAAACTCCTCCCCAATTTCCCATCATGGCTTCTGAAAGCATGGGCCAATAAATTACATAGTCAAATTAGTTTTAAATGCATACTGGGATTGCGGTGCTTTACAACCAGCAGTGCCGTGGACTTCAACATTGAGGGGGTGACTGTGTATTGAACAACCCTGTCTCTTCCAGTTGCATGGTGGACGGCATTAAAACTGACCAGTCGAAGTTCCTCTCACGGCCCAGCAGGACATCTCTGAGGTTCGCTGTCGGAGCCTTCATCTTTAAGGAAGTAGTCTATCAGAGACACAATACAAACATGAAGGTAAATTCCTCTACCTGTCTGACCATGGTGTTTACTGCCACCGTCTGAAACCCGAAAATGCTTGACGACACACGACCGTTTTCAATAGAAACTCTACATGCATTGTGAGATCACGATGGGCAACATTAGGCCAACTCCAAGTGCCAAGTCCTGCAACTACGACACGGAGACAGAAATGTGAGTCCACAAGAATGTTGTTAATCGGCTTTCATTCCAAGGGGACTCGCACATGAGGGTTGATCCTGTTCACTGTTGTAGGTGGCGGGAACTGCATGGGGGCACCTCTGTCTGTACCTGCTGCGATGGCCAGTGTCCCTATCCAGAATCAGGTTAGTATACTGGGCTGGTTCATGACCGGGTCCGGTCTCCATGTCAGCTTTTTTTATCAGACGGCCTTAGATTCAGGAAGTGGAAGTTGTATTAAGCAATTTATCTGGGGATATATCCATATTGTCAAATTAATTTACAGATTTTGGTTGACACTGCAGAATTGCATTTGGTTTACCAATGGTTTGTTTCACCTTAATCCCGGGAACAATGCAGTGACCTAATAAAACCTTTTTGATTTCTTTGCAGCTCACAGGAACATGTTGACCAGTCATTTTTGGTCAATGGGTGGCAGTGGTTATGATGACTAATGTAGATGCTTCCAGCTAATTCTTTAGGATGTTTCATCCTAAATGTTATGGCCGTTGCTGAGAACTCATTTAGGACAATGCTGTTGTGAGGAAGGAATAAATGACCAGTGGACCACTTCACATCAAATGAAGTTTAATTTTTAAATGGGTGTGCAGTTTTTTTTCAAAATGGCCACAATTAAGGCCCAGGTGGAACAAGTCTGTTTTATTCACAATTCACAATTAAACTGAAAAAAGAATTTCTTCCAGAATTACACTTTGCATTACAGTGTAGAACCCTCCACCCCTGAACATAGCTAATTTGAAAGCCATTTTGTAGCACAGCAAAATATCATTAGATAATAAGCAAATGTTTACTCTGACCAGACATTTTATCCCCTTTAACCTGTAGAATGGAATGGGTATTGATCTAGTTTTGGAAACTGGTAATGTGTATTCTAAATGAACCAGTATGTCACAGCAAAGTCTTACTTCCTCTGTTAGATGTTACAATCTTTTATTATATCAGCACACTACACTAATTACAGTTGTTGTTGAAATTCTATATTAGGCATATTAGTTTCCCCCATTTCAGATGCTTGTAAAAAGAATGCTTGTAAAAAAAAAAATATGTAAAAATGTATGATGCTTTATGAAGTTGAGGCAGTGCCAAGCAGAGGATGAGTAAGAATTTGAATTTTTTTATTTTTTTGTGAATATTATTCTTGGACAAAGCAATAACAATGTCAATGTTCCACATACTCATGAATCAGCATAAAGCTGTTCCTAAGCATCTCTTGCAGGTGCTTTGCCGTCTGGGCGTAGCTGCCACTTTGTACAAAGCGAGGGTGGAAGAGGTTGACTGGCTTTGCCTCAGCGAAAACAGCGGGGAGCTTGATGTCACTTGGAACCAGAGGGTTTCCGATGAAGCTGTGGTGCAACGTCCTGCTTCGAAGGCTCTTTTCCAGGAAGTCCAGCATATCACGAAGCCTGTCGGACAGGAGTCCAGCGCTCCACTCTGAAGGCTCCTTACTCAGAAGCAGATGCATCAACACTGTTTTCAGGTGGTAGTCTTTGAGTATGAGGACACTTCTGCCTGTGAGCTCCATTTGCTTTTTGTGAAGCAAAGCTGTAATTTCAAGGCAGTGGATGTGGCAGGGGTTTTCAGGCAGGTGACTGATTAGATACTTCAGGAAGCGGTTCTCATAGGTGGCCAGTGAAAGAATCCAGTGTGTGTCCAAGATGTTTTTGTAGGGATCGATGGTGAAATACGCGTCAGTGTCTTTGAGCTTTACCACAGGCTTCATGTTGAACGTAATAACCCTCCCTGATCGGAATCGGACTGAAAGTGCTCCAGCAAAGTCCATGTTGGGGAATTTGAACTCAAATTCGTATTTGTGGGATACCTGCTCCCAAGCTCTTCTAATAGCAGTCTGGAACCCTTTTGTGACCTGGGTTTTATTCAGGTATGGAGTGTTTTTTGAGCAAAGAGGGCTATTCAATACATCAGTGACTTTCTGCGGTTTAATTTTATCATTGTCACTACACAGAAGGCATAGCATGTCATTTACTGTAGCATTGCGACATGGGCAACCATTTAGGCCCCCGTCGCCACTGACCAGTTTCACTCTACCAAAGCCCTGCATTTCGGGTGGCATAATATCCTCATTATTCTGGTCACACCAGAGTTGAAACTGGAAACGTTGCGGCTCAAGTGGGGCAATGGGTACGATGATGTCACACGCAAGGGAATTGGTCCCATCCTCTACCACATCGAAGTCCTCAGTGACTATGCCCGCTTTTGCGTGGCTGCTAATGGCTTCCAGTAGGTCGTTAACGAATCCCTCCACAAACTCCCTCACCCTCCTGCTCTCACCGGATGGGACTTTGACATGTTTGTTATAAAAAAGGTTGAGTGTGTCGCTGTCAGGGAGCAGAACTTCGGCGGAGAGGTTTTTTACTACAGAGCCGCCCGTCATATCTTCATCAAAGAGCTCCCCTGGATAAGGATTCTTCTGTGAGTTTCTCCTGAATAATTTAAAGAACCAGCGACTCAGACAGATGAGAGTGTATGTGTTCCACAGGTACCAGATGGTGTCATACTTCCCCCGGTGATGGTCGTCCTCTGGTGATTGGCTGAGAATCTGTCTCTCTTCCTGGTTTTTGTTAGATTGCTGTTGTGCAAGCCGTTTCTGGTCCTCTGACTTTCTGCGGCTCGGCTGTAATTGTACTTCCTGTTGTGGGTTAGACAGTACTCTGCCTGTGAGATACTCTAGCCTGTGTGATGATTCAGTGTGAGACTGTACCTTGCCCACTGTTGAGATGTTTTGCTCTTTGTCAGTTACATGTTCGCATATTTGTGAAAGCTTATGGTCAATGTAAAACGCTGCTCCTTCTCTTTTCTCTTGAGTATGTTTGTGTTCACTTGAAGTCTTTTTCAAGTCTTCTAGAGAATGATTCACATCGATTTCATTGATGTTTTTGTCCACTATGTCAGGCTGATGTGGTTTTACATCAAGTTGTCTGTGTTTGCATTCGACGGGCACTTCCTCTTGGGTTACCACTGGTGACACGTCCTGATTGATGAGGGGCGCTTCCTGTTCTTTTTCCAGTTTTGCCCTTTGCTTCAGTAGCCAATCCTCTCTCTCCTGCATCCCCATTGCGATGTCATCCTCCTGAACCCGGGTCCATTCTTCTCTTGGGATGGGATACAGAAGACTGACTGCCACCACAAACACCCGGAGGATGATATCTTGCATATTTAACACTATATTTCTGTTGAGTAGAATGACATGCAGTATGAGAAATGTTCATTTCTATTTTAGTGTATCTAGATATTCCTGATTTAAAAAAAAAAGAACAATCGTAACGCTTGATAAACGTATTGTTATTGAAAAGTAAGATCAATTAGACCAAATATGTGCATAATGAAAGGTGTCCACCTCAGGGTCACAATGTCAGTTAGAAAACATTAACAAATGCTACAGCGACTGAGAGACCCGTGTAGTGACTTCCTCATTGTCTCCAAAGCATCCACCTTTTGAATCATTCGTTCAGCGCACAAAATGGAAAATTATAGCGCAAAATAAAGTTTCAAGAAATGTTGCAATAACACCTACCTTGAAAAAGCAGACTATTTGTGCGCTTAATTGTACCTAATAACAGTCATCTTGAATATGCCGCAGCGGAAGAAACATTCTGCGTTCTCTTCCTATTTTGGTGGTAGCTTCACTTCCTGAGTACCCTGCCCGTGTGCTGAGTGTGCAACACTTTCCTCTGCAATACATTTATGATGACTTTTGCTAGAGCAAGACGGATAGCGCACACTTCCTATACTGATGGATGGTTCCATGCCAGTAGATACAAACAGCGGTACCAAATATACAGTTGTGCTAAAAAATGTGCATACCCTTGGAGAATTCCTAATATATGTACCATTTGTAAAGAAGACATGAGTGAGCAGGCAAAACACACGTCTTTTATTTCTAATGGGATTCACATTCAACTGTAGGTCATAACAGAAGAACACAATCATAAAACAAAACATGGCAACAAAGAAAAATTTTTACTGACCCCTGTTTGGAAGTCTGCATACCCTTAGTTCTTAATACTGTGTATTGCCCCCTTTACCATCAATGACAGCGTGCAGTCTTGTAATAGTTGTCTATGAGGCCCCTGAACTCTTGCAGGTGGTATAGCTGCCCATTCGTCTTGGCAAAATGCCTCCAGGTCATGCAAAGTCTTTGGTCGTCTTGCATGAGCCGCACGTTTGAGATCACCCCAGAGTGGCTCGAGGTGATTGTGATGGCCAGGAGATTGTGATGGCTACTCCAGAACCTTCACCTTTTTCTTCTGAAACCACTGGAGGGTCAACTTGGCCTTGTGCTTAGGGTCATTGTTGTGCTGCAAAGTCCAAGAGCGTCCCATGCGCAGCTTTCATGCAGAAGAATGCAAATTATCTGCTAGTATTTTCTGATAACATGCTGCATTCATATTGCTGTCAATGTTCACAAGATTCCCCGTGCCTTTAGGGCTCACACACCCCCAAAACATCAGTGAGCCACCACCACGCTTCACAGTGGGGATGGTATTCTGTTCACTATAGGCCTTGTTGACCCCTCTCCAAACACAGCGCTTATGGTTTTGACCATAAAGCTCTAATTTGGTCTCGTCACTCCAAATTACAGCGTGCCAGAAGCTGAGAGGCGTGTTAAGGTGTTGTCGGGCATATTGTTACCAGGCTTTTTTGTGGCATTGGCGCAGTACAGGATTCTTTCTGGCAACTCGACCATGCAGCTCATTTTTGTTCAAGTATCGTTGTATTGTGCTCCTTGAAACAACCACACCATCTTTTTCCAGAGCAGCCTGTATTTCTCCCGAGGTAACCTTTGGGTTTTTCTTTGTATCCCAAACAATTCTTCTGGCAATTTTGGCTGAAATCTTTCTTGGTCTACCTGACCTTGGCTTAGTATCAAGAGAACCCCGATATTTCCTCTTCTTATTAAGTAATTGAACAGTACTGACTGGCATTTGCAAGGCTTTGGATATTTTTTTATATCCTTTTCTATCTTTATAAAGTTCCATTACCATGTTACGCAGGTCTTTGGACAGTTCTTTTCTGCTCCCCATGGCTCAGTATCTAGCCTGCTCAGTGCATCTATGTGAGAGCTAACAAACTCATTTACTATTTATACACAGACAATACTGTAATTGCAATTTAAAAAGCCACAGTTGTGGGAAATTCACCTTTTATTACTATTTTCACCTGTGTGTGTCACCTTGTGTGTCTGTAACAAGGCCAAACATTCAAGGGTATGTAAAATTTTGATCAGGGCCATTTGGGTGATTTCTGTTATCATTATAATTAAAAAGGAGCCAAACAACTATGTGATAATAAATGGCTTCATATGATCACTATCCTTAAATAAAATAAAAAATTTTGCATGATCATATTTTGAAAATCAATGCCAACATTTCACAATTTCTGCCAGGGTATGCAAACTTATGAGCACAACTATACATAGAGATACATTAGTTAGAGTGGTTCTACTTATTAAAACATTCATTGTCTTGACATTGAGTGTCATGTATATCCAAAAAATACAGACATACTGTATATCTAAGGTAGAATGCAAGCCCTTGGCCTATTTACTTTGCTCTTGTTCATGACAGGAAAACAAAATTTGAACAAATCGAAGGCAAAGAAACTTCTCTATTATTACATTTTTTTTATTTCATTTCAGAAGAGGAAGATGTGAAATAAAAGAATAAAAAATCCTGCAAAATACAGGATAATATTCTTTGTAGTACAAAACACTTCCTTGTAAGATGTAGCAGATGCAATGTAACAACAATTTTCTCAGTGGGTTAGAGCAGACACAAGTCAACAAATGTAGGAAAGCTTCACAGGAACTTACGTAGTGAAAAAACAGTCTGTGGAATTCTGTATGGACTTTGAGTACATTTCATCAAAGGATAATAAAACATGTTAGTCAGGTTACTTGTGTTTGTGGTCGGAGAAAGGGAAAGTTGTAAATGTGTTTGTGTTACTCCAGTTGGATTGTGTGTGGTCAGAGGAAGTCTAACTTTAAGATGCAACGTGTGTATGTGAATCCATTTGGTTTCTTTCGGTTTGGAGTAAGTGTAAGTTGCAAATGTGTTTGTGTCAATTAATTTGGTTTGTGTGTGGTCAAGGGAAGTTTATGTTCTAAATGTGTATAAAATGTTTTTGGTTTGTTTGGGTTTGGAGGATGTCTAAGTTGTAAATGTTTTATGTCTCTATTAATTTAGTTTGCGCTCCTGCGACAGTATTTTTCGAAATCTTCCACTCTTTTTTCAAACGTGGTCTTTTTCTTCCGGCCAAACAGTCCACAGAACCAGTCCCAACAGGTTTTCTTCTTATGAAACTGCTCATATTCCTCCATCATTTCCATCCAAGCCACCCATGAGTGGTCTTTGGGTTCCTGTCAACAAACAGAAGTACTGAGTAAAACAAACTGTAGAAAACAAGCTGCAGGTCACTACAGGTCTGACCACATTCAAACTGACTGATAATATCTATGGATGATGTGATACAGAATACAGTGGAACTTACCAATGGGATGAGAAGTTCCTTCATTTGGTCAGCCCTAGCTTTCTCAATGCGAAGCTCCAGCTTGGTCTTGTCTGGTGATGACAACATACAATAGAATATTACAAACAGAAATGAAGTTGGTGAACTTTAGCTGACTGTTGCATAGCTGTATGATTGACAGTGGATATTGCGGTAAAATTGATAATGACAGAACATTGTGCCCTGTGTGTTATTTCCATTAGACTAGACCTGGTTATTAATGTAACACACCAACAGTAACAGTGTTATTCTACCTGCATCATCTGGAGAGCTGGTATCTCTTTTGACCGGGACGTTAATGCAGTACGGCCGGTTGTCCCCCTCCTTAGTGTCCTTGGAGAAAGTCAAAGTAGGCCTCAGATGAGCCATAATCTCCCCCACCATGAGGTCACAGACCAGCAGAGACAGTTTGTCTGGGTGCAGCTGGGCTTTCGATTCTCTATGGTCCTTGACGATGTTCAGGTATTTCGTCCCAAATGACTGACAGCAGTTAAAGACAAAGCGGTTCATCTTCCTTCGATCCTCTTCAAGATTCTTCAGAGTGGATTTGAACACTCTGTGGTCCTTGTACTTAAGTGCCTCCTTCTGAATCTTGATGTGGATGTAGTCAACCATATCATTACAAAGACCACTGTCATGTGACACATATGGCCAGGTCACGAACGCGTAATTAAAGACGTTCCAGACTAGAACCAGAGGAACAATAATAATCTTGGGTTTGTTTCTCTCTGCCTCTCTCAGAGCCTGGTCTCTTACAGCCTGTCCACTGTAGCGATATAAGGCCTGTTCATAAAGATGTTTGTCTTTCAAATACTGTCCTGATTTGATGTAAGCTTTGATCTTCTCAGAATGCTTTCTCTGAGGTTTCACTTGTTTTGGGTCAGGCTTAGGCCCAGCTGGTGCTTCATCCTGTTGTGTTTCCACTTCAAACGGGTTGCTACTAGCCACCTCAGAGTCATCTGTTATAACCCCTGTTTGCACTTTGACTGGCACATGCCTAGGGGTTGATTTACAGTCAATGAAGTCTGTTGTGGTGGATTGAAATACGTCGGTCAGTGGAAACTGGTTTAAAAAAGCAGCCTTGCTGACATTTAGAGCCAGAGGGTTGTTAGGCACCGTGTTATCTGATGACTCTTCCTCTTCATCGTCGTCCCCAAAGAAATATTTAGGATGGATCCACATTGTGTCTCTTTTGGAGGAGAGGGGCGGAGTAACATGCCGGATGTACTCAAACTTGTCATGGCTAGTCAGAGGTAGAAAAGCTTTTTGGAAAAGTGGCAGTTTCCCGACCCGGGACCCATAATGATGGTAGATATTCTTTTTCAGGTCCTCAGGTAGAGTTGCTGCAAACAGCTTTGTCTCCATTGCCTCTTCATAGCTCTTGGCTATTGGACGCTGTGGGCCGGTGACTTGAAGTGGATGGGTTACAGAGATGCCCTTGTATACAGTCAAGATTCCCTCACATATGGCCTGGGGTATGGTGGAAATAACCAGCGGGTCCTTATTAGCCACCATATGCTTTATTTTGATTGTTGTGCCAAACTTATGGACCAAGGCACTCTGCATGTGGAATACCATCTGTCTCATGTTGCAGATGGGGGCACACAGCTGTTCATCCACGGAAACACCCGGGATCTTCCTCAAGACATTAAACGCTACTGAGGCCATTTTAACCACCAGTAAGAGCAGAGCCTGTTGGTTGAGCTGCTTGGAGCCGAGTCTGTTCATTGGGTGAAGTTGAAGCATGAACTTCACCACAAAGTCACCTAATAATTCTCCACTGATGACATATTTAGCAGGTAGAGGATAGATGTTCACCATATCCTGGCTAATATGTCTCTCCTCTTGGTTGGCAGCGTAAACATCAGGTACTGTCTGAGCAATGGACAGGCCAACAAGATGAACAATGTACCTGGTCAAAATCTGTGAACCTAATCCCAGAGCTCCTACCAGTGGTTTGGGGCCTAGCACCTGATCCAGGGTGTTGATGACAGCCTTGGTCACCTCATAGGAATCCATGGACTGTGAGTTAGACAGCTCCTCCTTCTCCGTGACTTGAACCCAGGGAATAGACCACAGAAGAGCTTGGGTGTCATCCACGATAGCAGCTGTCTCCAAATAGACTTCCTCCTGAAAGGCTGGTTGATATAAGTGAGACAGCACCTGAGTGACGATGTGCTTGACGGTGGAACCAAGTACCACAAGCTGCTTTGGCATGAGCTTAGTCTTCATTCTGGAGTTCACCGTGGCCTCAATGTCTCTGAGGGCCTTTTGGATCCTTGGAGAAATGCTGAGGTCAAGAACCTCAACCGTCTTCTCCTTAATGTGGAAGAGAAAATGTCTTGGTAACGTTAGCTCTGTTTATACCTTGAAGGATTTTACTACACTTTAAAGCACTCAATATCATGTCTTGTACAGAATATCTTAATGTAAATGTTAACTAAATGTAGAGGTCTAGTACTGCTAGAAAACTCAGACTGACCTTGTCCACCAGGCCCTCCTGGACCTCTCTGACTTCTACTGCTGTGGATAAGGGGGCAGTGATGATTGGTTTTGCCACAATGATCTCATCCTTGATCTCCTTGTCTTCTCCATGAGTCGCATTGTCCACCAGGCTACTCAGGAACTCCACCTGAGTTTGGCAGAGGGGCTTCACCTGGAGCATCTCCTCTGACCTGACCTCAGGTTGGGCCTGTTTGTCTGACAGACACCCTGCAACATCACCACTCATCACCGCTGTAGTCCCCAGAGGCTCATGGGAAGGAACCGATGGCTTGGGCTTGTTGGTCAGGGGCTGCTGGCCCTCCATGGTTGCCTTGGAATGGAAGAAATGAATGAGACATAAGTTCATAGAGTTCCTTATGAACTACAGGTGTAATAACAATCCTAATCATAATAACAAGTTCATAAACAGTCTGTGTGGATGGTAACAGTGGTGTCCTGTATTATAGGAAATTATGACATAAGATTATACCTCTACTGAAGACTTGTGATGTTGGCATTGTGTAAGGCTCAGCTCTCTACGAACTCCCTGCTCGATCTCAAGAAGTCTATTGTGAGCTTTCACCTTCAACATCTGTACACACGGGGAGTTTGACGTGAACATTTTCATCACAAAGTTTACATTTTTAACAAAGGTACACAACTGATTTTGTACAGGGATTTTGTACTGTTTATCACAGCGTTATGTATTTACTGTTTCTTACCAGCTCAATGAGGTGGATGTCTATCCCTTCTGCCATTTCTTGAAATCTGCACAATAAATGTAAAATTATGTTTCACAATAAATACACTTGTTTCTACAGTTCTCTCTCTGTGCTGTCTAGCCGGATCTATTTATTAAGTGTAATATTGTACTTGGGTCTCACTCACTTATTCAGGAAGGCCTTCCTTGTATCAGAGATGATCCATCTCCTCATGTGATTGACACTGAGGTATGGGTGAAGTACACCTTGTTCCTGGAGAGTCAGGAACTCTCTGATGAACTTTCTCTGTAAAACAGGTCATCGTTATATTTGAAATCAGTTTGCAGAGAGCTAACAGGCAGTTCATTTCAACACATGGATTTAGTCAGCTGCGCTATAGCAGAGCATTCATTTAATACTGAAGGAGACCTTCAAAATAGATGTTTAGTCACATGAGCACCACTGGATAATGACAAACTTACCTGCTCATCAAGGTAACTCTCTACCCAAGATCTTTGGATGGACTTTGAGTCGTCCATATTTACTCCAAGTTGTGAAAAGTACTCCAGTAAAACAGTTCAACAAGCTTTCTGTACAAAATAAAACTAAAACAACACTATAATACAACACTATAATACACAAAGAAAAGCTATATAATCGATCAATACAAGCAACACGAGCGGTGGAAATATGAGTGTGAATGCAATATTTAATAGGAACTCAAATAAGAGGTCCAATTAGACATTCAAATAATTGATGCAACAATAGACATAAACGATGCGATTATGACGTAACCGCTAGATGGCGCTCATTGATAAGATACGGTGAGTGTTGAAGGACGGCGCTGACGTAATCTCAAGTAGTATGTTCTTCATGACTACCGTGGATTTTTCGAGTGACAGAAATACGAAGCCCAGCACATTTGAAATCTTATTTTAACAGTAAACATTAAAACATTAAATTACATAAGTGGAAATAACTACTTTTGGTTTTATCTTGGTTGTAAACCATTAATCTATCATCATATCATCATGAAACACCGGTTTTGTTGTTTAGTCAGTTACTTGTGTATTCCAACCATTCTACTACTATTTTGTCTAGTTTAATATGGATTTAAAATCCTCAAAGAGGCAACATTATCATGCTGATTTCAAACTTCATCCTTCTTGTACCACATAACCTGTATTTAATCAGCACCAAAACACAGACCATGCAAGATGGGTAGTCACATATATTCCAGTTCCTTCAATACAACCAATATTTCTATGAACTTTATCTGTTCAGCTCCAATATCATGAGCTCACTATCCCTAGTTAAACTAGTACAGTACATATTACTATGCCTTCAATGCAATGATGTGGTCTATTTTTTATGTTTTTATTTTAAATAATTAATTATTGCATTTCATTTTCAATTATCTGAAAACATTTTAACATTTTTAGCAGTATCTCCTCAAAACATGTCAAGTTCCACTGTTTGTATTTGTTTGCTATACTTTCAATTGACTTTAATTCAACCATTATCACACAAAACATGTACAACCGTAATGTTTTTGTTACTTATAACCAGTGCCAAAATGCAGTGAAGCATAATGTGCACTGCTCAATTAAACCCATGTTGTTGATTCGTAACTGAGACAGACCATCTCAGTAGTAAAACTAGAACACCATCTCATGACGGCGCTGCATAAAGGTACCCTGTACCCATTGGCCAACTACTCTGCACGACACTCGGCGTCGCTAAATACGTCACTACTGTTTCAAACTGAAGTGTTAGGGGATGCAATTCATGTGTGTTACTCAACCTCTTACAAGGCCATGTCTGAACGGGAAAAATCCATGCAGTAACAGTTCTGCTATGCTGTCTCATGAGTTGTCCGAACGAGTGAGAGATGTTTTTTTCACTGTTCATATCATTGCTGTCAGAAACACACAAACAGACAGTTTCATCTCCTTTCTTCAAAATATTTATGGTAAATGTATGTTGTTGACAAGTTTTGTTACATTTATTTTGGCTAATATGTGCTGTCAAAAATAACAGGCAGTGTCTTGAGCTATACTTGTAGAACAGTGATATTCAGTTTCAGACGTGGGGACCCAAAACGCTTCTGGTTTCAGTCCTTCCCTTGTAATCAGGGCCAAACCCAAAACTGAGACACATAGTGTTTGGAACTCCACCAGCCGTGTTCTATAATGCAGGGTAATTCAAATTCCATCCTGGAGGGCCCCAAACACTTCCGGTTTTTGTTCTTATTGTCGGTAACAGTGAGCCGCTGTCCCAGGCCTGAATTAGTAGAAGGTGAAACCCAGAAGTGTTTCAGCCTTTAGGACTGAAGTTGAAAAGTTACAGTCTAATGCCATGTCTGGAGGGAAAACCCTAACATTTAAGATAATGCTGTTAATAGTCAGACTGGCAAAATATGCAGTGCGGAGTTCTGCTAACTCTTCTATCCAAAACATGGAGTAGAGACAGAGCTTCACAGGGTTAGGTATGCAAACGTTTAGACAGTTTAAACTACGTCTCTCCATTCCTTTAAAAGCTCTGTTAACAGGATGGACTATGTGTCAGAAGGCTGCAACTTTGATTATAGGCGGAAGTCAAATGTTCAAATAATAAATTGTCTTAACTTTTTAAATAATTAAATTATGAGCTTAACTTTTCTCCAATATGATTATATTTCTAATTACTTGATTTAAGCATTAATGCATCTGTTAAATGTTTCAATTTCTAGAAACTCAGGCATATTACTAACATGAAAAATACATTTCCTCCACACCATCTTATTAGTATTTACACAACAATATCTCAGTAGTAGTCACACAACACCATCTTACTAGTCTATCAATTACACCTATAGGGATCATTTGCAGTTGGTTCATCAATGTGCACAGTAGATTCTGCATTCACCCAGTGACTCTTCAATGTCCCTTAAGTTTTCTCCAACAGCAGAACCCCATTAGAACCCAAAAGGCTTGTTTCATTGTAAACAACAAATATTTTGTCATTTATTAGATACTTTCATCCTGAGCCACTCACAGGTAATGAGTTCACCTTTAGTCACTGTAGGTGGGACAGCCACAGGTAGATGTAAACAATCCCTACATCAGAGTTTAATCATGGTTAAAACTGTCATTTTGAAGTGGTTGGTGGCCCATATGAATTTGAGATTGTTCGCATTTCTGGGTCCACATTCGTCAACTTCTTGAATCTTCTTGAAAACGTGAACAACTATGAGATGATTGCACGTTATGTTATGAAGAGTTTCACTGGTCCTTATAAAGCCCTTTACATTCAGCAAAGAAAGGGACACTGGTCCATAGAAAACCTTTTAGATTTTGAAACAAACAGTGTCACTGGTCCTTATTAAACACACTCGTAGAACCAATGTAGAAGGCTTTTCCTTCATCTCTGATCTGGACGGCAGGTCCCTTGACATTGACCGTGCCGGGGACATCCCTCGCAGCCGTGGCGGCTCCACGGACAGCATAAGACCCAAGAACAGCCACAACAATGCCAACGGGGATCCCAACACATGCCCCCAGGGTTCCGTGTTGGGCCCCAGCCACTGCTCCAATGAGGGCTCCCAGTACCGAAGTGGTTATAACCATTAGTGGTTTGATATAGTGCTGGACCACAGACAGGGCCTCTTCTCTGTATCCTTGCTTGATTGCCTGTAGGTCCACCATTTGATGGTCAGTCTTACCCTTCTGCATCCCTTTTCTGTCCTGGGTCTCCGTGTTCACTTAAAATATTGAACAAACACACAGACATAGTTAATTCATCAGATGACTCGTACTGTATGTATTCGGGTCTGGTCAGGTTATTTGCATATTTGGGTTCTAATTGTGTCATCATACTTACTGTCAGGGGGAAGCCACTTACTGCTATCCGTCCTCCGCAACATTTCTGTAGCCTTCTCTGCTTCTCAATACTTGCTCAGCTGCTCATCCCTTTCCTTCAACTCTTTTTTGTGCCTCTGTTCCAGTCTGCCCACTCGGTCCTCAGACATTCTAATTAGCTCAGTCACTTCTCTTGGCATTTTACTCTCCAAAAGCTCATAGTAGACTTGTGGGATAAAGAAATCTTCATAATTTTCCGCTACCATGGCGTCTATCTTTTTCAGGAGCTCAGTAATCTGGGTTGTAGAATTCCCAACCTCAAAGTGATGGTGCCTTTCTCCACATTTTACTAGAATGCTGTTAGCTCTCTCAAGCATCTGATTCTGTTCATTTTATGTGCATTTTTCCTCAGCCTCACTAACAAACAAGACCATGGTGTACTTCCATGCCCTAACTGACAGCAGCTCTATATGATACTGAATTGCCTTTCTGTCTGAGGAGAGCTGGTCGCCCATAGGCACCACAAGAAGGAGAGCATGGGGTCCTGGAGGACATAGGATCACACTATTCTTAATTTCTTCTTGGATGTGCTTGGATGTGTGTTTTACAGAGTCCCAGCCAGGGGTGTCCACTATAATGACTGTCCTTCCAGCCACCTCACCCTGCTTCTTCACGCACGTGACTCCTTCACTCCTGAATTTATCTCTGCCAAGAATGTTTTTAACAACTGTACTCTTCCCAGCTCCTATTCTCCCAAGCAGCACAAGTCTAAGTTCGGACTGGGGAGGACTCCCTGTATCAGAGAGACAAACCATACATGTAACACACATAACATATAACACAATGCGTTTGAAATACAACTACATTAAATACATTTTAAATATGTCGTAATGTAGGCAAACATTCCGGTGACCTGAATTTAAGTGTTTACCGTAAACTTTCTGGGCGTGTTCACTCGCCATTGCACAGGTGGATAAACTTGCCGGCTTTGTGGGATTTCGTCACAAATGTCGTTTATTTTTTGCTGTTAACCAAATTATAATTATCGTCTTTATCATCTTCCTTGTCATTGGCCAACACAGAATAACTAACAGATCAGTAGACAGTGATACGATTTCCAAGCCATGCATACAATGTACATGTAAAGGAACCAATATAACAGACATGGCTATACTGCAGGTGAAGGAATTACAAATAACGGATAAAAGATTATACCCAGAAATTACAGACAATACATGCATTATTAGGCTATGTAAATATAAAACAACACCAACGTTCAGTCAACAGCACAACATGAGAAGAAGAGGGCCAAGTGCACTTAAACATTTCCTGGATGTGTTCTTCAGTTTTTAGCATTCGGCCAATTACCACAATAATTGTGTAAAAGGAAATGTAGCAACAAAAAAAAAAATACTAAATGGCTGCAAGTTCATATATCACAACGAAAAATATATGCACCCACTTTCGTAAATACGCACGTAATTCGTACTGATATGAATGCCATGGCTTTTAGATCGTTCTATACTCTAAGATCAGTAAAACAATAATGACCATAACAATTAAAGATCATTGAATAATTTCGATAAAAATAACAATTGAACAACATCGTAAAACAATGTATTTGACTACTTACCTGTTGTGTTAATTTAGTCAGATTTCCACACAAACTCATAAACACCGCATTGTTTGTCTCTATTTACATTTTTAATATAACCCCAACCACACTGTCAACCACATATCTAGCCCTTACTCTAAATTAAGACAAAAAAAATATTTCTGTATCACTTTTCCAGTTAGTGGCTATACAATATCAGTTTGTCGCTGTAGAAGCTAACGCCACTAGCAACAGCGTCGACCACATCTCCGCTGAACTCGCAGCTTATCTACGGAGCGTCACGTTGTGACTAGGTGCTGCACAACAGTGACCCAATGACTGCTCAAAACCCGCACAAAATGCCTGAAAAGTAGCCCAACTTTTGATAATGCACAATACTGACTGTTTTACAAGCCCCCCCCCCCCGACCAAAACTTAAGATGCGGTATATACGCATGAGAAGCGGTGGATTCTACCGTAGATTCATCTATCAGCTGACTTGACAACAGAATAGAAACACACGATATAGCATGTGAACACAGAAATGGTGCAGTCGCGGTGGAGTTCAGAAGCATCCCAAAAACCTGCCACCCGCGACACGAACTTGGCAACCCTGCAGTGACCTGAGATGTGCTGGTGCGGTTTGCAAAAGATTAATTCCTTTTGAACGACTCCTTTTACTGACTGAGGCACGATTCATTTCTTTGGACATTTTGTTTGAGCGGAAGGCAGCAGTGAGTTTTAATAAAGAAGGATCTGCAGTAGGCTATTCAGTGGTCCGACCAAGTGTTTCATGTGCGCGGAGAAAAAGATACACCGGCAAGCAGTGGTGTAGTGGAGGGTATACGGAGGTATACGCCGTATACCCACTTTTTTGTCAGCTGCCATTGCGTACACTCACTTCTTACCGTTGGTTTAGTGGAGGGTATACGCAGGTATACGCTTTCTACCACTTTTTTGTCAGCGGGCATAGCGTATACTGACTTCTTACTGATGCGTATGAATGTAGTACAGTGAACGTATATGCAATATACATTGTTTTTGTGGAAAATAAAGCATGCAAAAAGTAGCATACTAAAAGCCAGTCGCATAATTATTACAAACGCAACATTTTAATAACGATCAATAATGTGCCCGAGACCGACCTATGACATGGCTCTGATCTTATGTTACTTTACTTCAGTCAAATATTTTTGCCTGCCACAATATTCAGGGTTTTTTTTCCCGAGGCAAAATTGTATTTCCATAGGCTTAACGTTACTTCCGAAATACATTATGAAACAAACTCATCAAACAACTTTGTCATTTGTTCAACCAAATAAACGTAGTCGCGCAGCAGACAAAACTGCCAGCTCTGCTGGTGCACTTCCAGATTTTGAAATATTTTGAAAGCAACCGGATCCTCCATGGTAAGGACTTGGTATCTCCATTGGTACAGACTGTATCGTGCAGTATATCAGTAAATTACGTATTTTTGCCTTAAATCAATGTGTCAATGTTGCTGTTTGGCAGTACTCCCTCGTTAACTGCCTTAGCTAGCTAACGTTTTCTAGCTAACTTTACTGTTGACAATTTTTGAGTTTTGGAAATGGTAGCTAGTTCAATTGGAAAATGCGGGTAGGGTAGCTGACATCAGGACTGGGAGCCAGTTAGCTAGATTTCCTATTTAAAATATTTCAGCTTTCATATGGCCAAGAGTGGATCATACAGTACATTGCTTGCTATTTTAATACAATATTGCAATCTTGGGGTGTAAATTGGTCATCTTATTTGCACTTTCAATGTAAATTACTGAGTATACTGTATGTTTTTTGTTCTTCATAGACACCAATGATTGGGCAGAGCTATAGACAGTAAAGTAAGTGAATGATTTACTATAAATCCAAAAACCTCAGTTTAGGATGCAAGAAACTGGGTAAGTTAGGGTAGTTCAAAGACATGGTTTCCAATGTATCTACATGGTGTTAGACAGGGATGGGCAGTATTTTTGATGCATGTATTTCAAATATGTATTTAAAATACAAAATATATATATATATTTTTAGAATTATTTGATGAAAATGGCTTCATATTTTGTATCAAAATTCTTTAGTGTTTTGTATTTTGTAGCTTAAAAATACAGTAAAATAGTTTTTGAAAAGTCTAAATGATGACATCATAAAAATGCTGCCTCTAATAGATGCCTATTCAGTAATTCGCCCAGACTTGTTGAGATCAGAACAGAAAAGGAATCCATTCCTGAAGAAGGTCAAGGTGAGGAACGTGTACTTGGCGTCTTTGGAGCGGTATCCCCTAATCAAGCACATTTTTGGAGGATTAACACAATCATCCCATCCTCAGAGCGTTTATTTTCCTTTGCTGGACTGATCAACCGGCCCCATCAACAACGTCTAAATGCCACACTTTTTGAAAAGTTAGTTGTGCTTAAAGGCATCAGTAGCTAAAGAGACCTCTGCAATGTAGGCCACAGGGCACACACTCATTCAATACACTCCCTCTCACACACTCACTAAATCATATGCTTACTTTCTCACCCACACTCACGCATACGTTTGACTGTTTTTGGTAGAACCTTTGAACAATTTTGGAATACCTGGTCTGTAGTATTCTCTATTGTAGTATTCTCTGTTGGAGTTTAAGTAAATGTTCTTACTACACTATTAATGTGTATATGTCCTCTATACCTATATTCTGCATCTCTCAATAGATTTAGTGGTTCGAGTTGGGTTAATACTCCTCGACAACTTCTGTTGCTACTTTCTTTTTGTGATCAGCTTTTTTAAATTATTTTTTAAGATAGGACAAATCAACAGAAAGCAACATAACACTGCATAAAACAACAAACATAGCATTTACACATACACATAACAAATACATTTACACATTCACATTTAACCTACTTACACATTCAACATTTCTGTTGCTATTTTCTGATTACGTTTCTGGCTACATTTAAAATCAAAACATATTGATCATTTAATAATTGTTGACAAAATGCTGAAATGTTTGTTTTCAACTTCCAAATAGGAGTCCAATGATTGATAAATAAATAATTGATTGCTAAATGATTGTACCCTAATTGAAGTAGCTGTTTAATAGGATCATAATTTTGTATACGATTGCATGAATGACTACCTGACACATCATTTATTATTATATTTATTTTATTTATATTGATTAACAATCAAATGATTAATTACTTAGAAACTAGTTGCTATGAATAAAGGTGCCTTCAGTTGTACTCTTATGAATGACTTGTTTGTCATTGAGTCAGTGTTGCTGATGCAAAGTAGGCCCTTCATTACCAAACACCAAGTAATTAATTAGGATACAATTATGAGTCATTTGCAAAATCCCAGGATTTCCACTCTTTTCCAGGAGGGTCACATTGAACTGTCTGTAATATTGATGGGGTCATGACCCCTCCGTCCCCCCTAATTCTACGCCCCTGATTACAGTATACCTACTTCTCTGGGCACCACTACACCACTGGATTACAGTATACCCACTTCTCCGAGTACCACTACACCACTGGATTACAGTATACCTACTTCTCTGGGCACCACTATACCCCTGGATTACAGTATACCCACTTCTCCGAGTACCACTACACCACTGGATTACAGTATACCTACTTCTCTGGGCACCACTATACCACTGGATTACAGTATACCCACTTCTCCGGGTACCACTACACCACTGGATTACAGTATACCTACTTCTCTGGGCACCACTACACCACTGGATTACAGTATACCTACTTCTCTGGGCACCACTACACCACTGGATTACAGTATACCCACTTCTCCGAGTACCACTACACCACTGGATTACAGTATACCTACTTCTCTGGGCACCACTATACCACTGGATTACAGTATACCCACTTCTCCGGGTACCACTACACCACTGCCTGCAAGCAGCATTATAGTAGGAAATACATGTTTAGAAATGATGACTTCACGCATAGTGGAAGAATATTTGCAATTGTTTGTCACATGGACACTTCCAGCAGAATTATGTGCCATGTCACAAAGCGCATAGTCTTAGAGTGGTTCCAGGAACATGACAGCGAGTTCAATTCACTTGACTGCCCTTTTCAGTCCCTAGACCTTAACCACACTGAACATTTTTGGGACAAGATTGAACCGGTTGTTCGCAGCCTGAATGTACCACTGCTCTGCAGAAATGGTTTAATGTTAAGGGCCACAGCGCAGGGAGAGCAACTGTTCTGGTCAACTTTTGGGTCATGATTGACCTGTAGTCCTGCCTTTCCTCCACCTGCCATTGAAACAGTTTTATAACTGTGGGAGAAGTCTGTTTTTTTTTTTTTGGTTTTTGGTTGGATGTGTGGGAGGAGTCAGTGAGGACCTTTCCTGCTTCCATCCCCATGAAGTCAGGTATGACTGATGGTGGGAAGGTGACAGCCAAGACCCTTTCTGCATGCTGTATATTGTTTTAGTTTACCCCTGCAGGAGAAAAACACAGACCTGAGTCTGACTGGGAAGAGGTGAGAATGGATGACTGATGTGCAAAGCCAGATCAAGATGAACTAATCTAAATAATCTTGTAGTGGCCACAATAAGACCTCTTGAAATATATACAGCTCCGGAAAAAATTAAGAGATCACTGCACATTTTTCTTTCCTTGCCAAAGAAGTCAGAAAGGAAGGTTTTGAGTGAGGAACAGAAGCGTTTAAATTGCAGTAATCTCCTAATTTTAACCATTCTGTTCCTCACTCAAAACATTCATTTCTGACTTTTTTGGAAAGGAAAGAAAAATGTGCAGTGGTCTCAATTCTTTCTGGAGCTGTAGCTTGAGAGTGCCTAGTAATCAGAGCTGAACATTGTTTAAAGCACACTTGTACAAATCCCAGTCACTATTCACAAGGCAGGATTGTACAGTGAAGACTCTTTGGAGTTCAGTTTATTGTTCAATAGTAAGGAGTCCTTTGTGCTCTGGAACAAAGTCAAAAAGATATGAGTCAGAAAAAAAGGAATTCACAGTTTTTGAGTGGCTGTATGTTGATCTCAGTTTTAATACAAGGGAGGAAGCGCAAAGACATTTCTCTATTAGGAATTGTTTTTTTAATACATTTTCATAAATAATTGAAAGATAAAACATTAATCTCTCTCTCTCTCTCTCTCTCTCTCTCTCTCTCTCTCT
>JACXGI010004734.1:29535-51659 GCA_016801175.1 Esox masquinongy | reverse complement strand
GGGTGTGTGTGTGTGTGTGTGTGTGTGTCTTTGCAAATCAGAGCTAGGGACGACTTGCATTTGAGAAATCCTGGTATTTGGGGGTCATTGACAGCAGCTTGACATGTAAATCTAACAGGAGAAAGGTGGATTCACACACACTGAAATTGGGTGAAACCCAATGTAGAACAGTGACGAACAGACAGACAAACAGACATAGAGACATACAGCCCTGACAGACAGACAGACAGACACACCAGTCCACGGGCCTTGCTCTCCTGACTGAGCTGGAAGATATAAATATTTCACCCACTGCATGTGTTGTTGGTGAAACACGCCAGCCCCTTCCCTCTGTCTCTTTGCTCTCCTCACCAGATCGAATGTCTGACTGCAGGGCCTTGGGTGGTGTCAGTGGAGAAACATGGCTTCTCCACACGTACGTGATTGTGAATGGCTCAATTGGATACTTAGTGAGCATGGTTCAAAATAACCTATCTATACCACAGTGAAACCATCCAAACAGGCCATCCATACATAAACGTTACCTTGGATATAATTGCGTAAAACGGCAGGATGCAGCATAACTACAGCAAGAGACTCCTATGGAGTCGGGTTTCATGTGGTGAATGGAGGCTGCCGTAGAGAAAAAACGACAGGTGCGTAACAACTAGCGTAGTTGGAAAAGAAAAGGGCAGCAGTACGCCATAAGGACGAGGAGAAGAGAGGGTGTAAGAGAGGGGGAGAAATTTAGCAGCTGTACGAATATGGTATAAACGCCGGTCTCTCAGAGGCTGATGCTCCGTGAGTCTGAATTCAACCCCACCACACAAACATTTACGAGTGTATATTGGAAAAGGAACGTTGGCACACAGGCTACTGAAAACAGCAGCACCTGTCTTTTTTTAAAGGATAAATTCTACTTCGTGGCGGATATCTGTCCTCTGAGCGATTCGGAATGCACATGAATAGGTTGCAATAGGGTACAGCAGAAAAGGCTACTCTTGGTCTACAGAAGATGTTGCCAACCTTTTTCGGTTACTGTAAAACCAACTGAATATTGCTCTCCCGGGAGTAGTGCTTAAGTACATTTGTAAGAACTAATTAACAGTACTTCACCGTGAGGTTATAGGCTACCCCACATGCCATAGAGTACATAACCCTGCTTGATCCACTATTTTAGCCTAGGCTTGCTAATGCTGCTGCCGAGAGACCAATGCCGTGATCAACCTCATTCCGTAATGCAGCGGAATTGCAAGGTACAGCCCACTTTGCTTCGTCCAGTCAGCAAAGTAATACGCAATGAAATACACTTAATCTCAGCGTTACAAACTGTACCCACAAGCCACCGACAATTGTATGCATTCACCTTATTAAACTGTGACATAACCACGCTCAATTCTGCACAAGCGAGCCAGTAGGCTGTGTCCACGGAGGTCTCCTTTCCTCCCAGGTCCCGGAGTCTCATCCTGCAGCTGCGGGTGACAGATGTGAAAGCACGAATAGGAACCAGTGCGAGGTGACTCTCTGTTTGATAAACAATCTCGAATTTGCATAAAATTCCATGCCCTCACGATAAAAATGACAGTTGTCATTTACATACGGATGAATGACCCCTGCAACACAAATGTAATAGGTATCAATTATTCATTCTGCCTGGTGGGCTTGTTAAGGAAGATAATGGGTAGGTTTTGCGCTCTGTACTCGTCCAACATTTTCTGCATTCCATGAATATAACCTCGCTGAACACACACTAAGGCAAGTAGGGAGTGTAGGGCGGGCTCTTATTTGGATTTCCACGTAAGCAGGTGTTTTTATATCTTATTTGCTCACATCTGACTGAGCGAGTGGAAAAAATGTTGTTTAAGGTTTTAATCGTGATATTTACTAGTTTCTTTTTCCTCCAGATTTGGTTGCTAGCTAGCTAGCTGCCTCAGCGCGCGCCTCCATCACGGATGGGGGTGAAAATGTAAAGAGAACATTGGGATAAACCCTAAAACGCGCACCCTGCCAACTACCCATCCTATCGCCGTATAAAAAGCATACAAATGAGTAATATCCCAGCTGTGTCTCAGGTAAAGCAAATTAACTTGAAAACAGACTGTAGGTTTTTGCCTTGCCAGATCAGATTTAAGACAGGTGCATTCGCAGGGATGCAACACCCTCACAGATGATGCTCGTGTCGCTGAACCTTAAGTTGCAGACACTGAATAGGAAAAGTCATAGCTACACCTTAAAGATAGCCAACAGGATTTAGAATGGCACATACACAAATAAACTGACCGAGACGAGAGATAGGGTAGCTTAGATGACTTCCCGGTACCGCTGACTAGCTACTTTAGCTAGCTAAAAAGAAAAACCAGCAGAGCTATACACACTGTATTTGCCTCAGCTCATGTCTAGCTAGCTCGCCAACGAACAAGCATCACTAGCTAAGAATCCATTAAACACACCAGCGATTGGAAAACGTGCTGTAAATCATATAAGCCTTACCTGTCTGCCATTTTCCCGGTCGTTCCCAATTACAATCCTTTACGAATAATCACAACGTCACCCATGTTGCCAAAATCGCTCTCGACGCTGTCACCGAACTAGTCGCTCCTTCCTCTATGGAATAGTATGCACGCACTCTTTCCAAGCACGCACTGGCTCTCCGATTCTCCGTCACCGACCTGATGTCACACAGTTTCAACCGAAAACGCACGAACTGCGTTTCCATAGCAGCTCGGTAATGTCAGAAGCCCTGTAATAAGAAATTATCTTTTAAACCCCCCAGCAGACTAAACTCCACACCAAGACATCACACACATATCCGTATTACAGGGATCGGAACCAGATCGACCTCAACAACCTCTTTGCCCTACAAGTCCCGAACGTCTGTCCTTCGTGACCGACTTGTTAAGGTGTCTTTTGGGCTTTTGAGCGGCCACCCATACTGGTGGTGAAAAAACATTAAGAAACTAACATATGAAAATAAATAATACCACCTTCTTTAAACATGTATACTGATGTGGATGTCAGTAAACTTGTCTTCTGACCAATTTCAGAGATTGACTGTTAATTAAGGAATAATTTGTGAAAATACAGTTTTGTTCTTCCTCCAAAAAAGGGGCTTTGCAATAGGCAAGAGCATTGGCACTCTTATCTGAACAGCTGGAAGAATATCTTATTTCTTATGTCCTGCAATACTAAGAACATGGCAAACGCTACACTCTTATTGTCAAACATGGTGACAGATTTTCCAGCTTTTATTTAGGTGGTCAACTAACAAAATAGGCTACTAAAAACAAAAATAGTTTTATTATTATTATCTTGATTAGGTTTAGCAGCCCATAATTTGGCTTATAAGAAAGAAAAATCCTCTCACATTACAGATTCCATTCGTTCTACTTAATTCCTTTAGGTATATCGCTGGTATTATGTTTACATTGTTTATTTGAAATAGCTTATTTGGGATGCATTGTTTTTAGCAAGTTGTTTTACTTCATAAATTAAATATTTCCCTGCATTCTTGTCAGAAGTTTGATTGGCAAGGGCAATTTCTCTCCAATCGCATCCAGCTGCAACCTTCTCTCTCTAGGATGTCCTTCTCAGACTAGTATGATGCCAACTACTGGATACATCTCTCAGGAAAAGGTTAAACAGTAACTCTTGAACCATTCAAACTAGAGGGACCAAACTAATGTTCACCATCACAAGTACATCTTGTTTAAGAAACAGGCTTCAGCTCAGCCAATACATGGCGCGATGGGTGCAATATCATTGGCTAATAGAACTTGTCTAAGTGCCCGGACAATGTGGGGGAAACATCCATGTGTGCAGCTATATCGGAAGATGGGGTGGTAGGATGTTGGCCTCTTCTTGGGTCCTACGACACAAGAAGTTTGACATTATGTGGGACAATTTTAGGTTTCACCATTCAGGAATGGTTTTGGGCCAATCCCCAATCCTCATTTCCAGAGCCTATTCCTGCCTGCATAACCTTAATTCCTCAACACTGTTCTGGAAAGTTCATAATTGAGGTAGAAAGTCTTTGACAGCCATCCCCATGAACATGCTTCCCTCCTTTAGGCCGCAGATTTGCCCTTCCAAAAAAAAAAAATGTTGTTGCAATAAAAGTAATGTTTTTGCACTGATGATTGTAAAAAAAAGTCTTCAGTGATCATATTTGATTATGAGATAGAAATTATGGAAATTAATTACAGTCACTTGTGAAGGGTAGGGTACAGTATAGTTTGGCCTTGTGAAAATGGTGTAACATATTGTACTAGATTACCTTCAGCACTTCGGAGTCTTTTTGAAACATTGTATTGCATTGCTTGCTCTTGGATTAACTTGTTGTTACAATCATTTAATTGAGAGGATTGTATCATGTTATGTTTTGATGACTTCTCTGATGTAGGCCTACTCATTCTATTTCTCAAATAACTTGGTGGTTGGATCAGTTGTTTTTAATGTAAGACTTGTTGTGTTACAAGTGAGATCAGTTTGGCGTTTTGTACTGAGTTTTCTAAAATAACCTAATTCTTTTGAAAATAGCACCAAAGCCATTTAAAATGTATTTTTTCTGCCGTCGGTGCAAATAGTCATGTAATGGAGTGGGAAGTGTGAGCGCAGCGCACTCTAGTGGAGTGTCTTACAGACAATTCCAAATCAGCCTTATGTGCCAACCGCGATTGGCTTAGTTCCCAGTGCTCTTTTTGTCTAATCATGATTATAAATCTCCAACATAAAACTCCTTTATTCTGCGGTGTATAGTATTTTTGGTACTTAAACTAAAACAATACATTAAGACTCCGTGTGGGCGTCTAAAAAAGGAACCACTATTTCATTTCGCTTTCATCTGCATTCTGCACTGATCGGAAAGAAGCTGGATAGCTGAAAGCAAACCCTTAAAGACACACCACATTGCTTTCATCTATCCTGTTTTTCTTCTAATTAGTTGAAATGAAGGACAATCGACGAGAGATGAAGGCCCAAACACTGAAAAGCAGAATCAGCAAGGGAAAAATGCCGAACCATTGAGATAGCCTAATGAGTAGCGTGAAAGAACACCTGTAGATTCCTTGGCCCATCACACCTGCACCTTTGATTATGCCATCCCGAATCTGAATACCACATCAGACCCCAGTAACTCGAGAAAGACGGAACGGTGTGGCCGCCTGGTCAAGTATTGTAATGGACAGCACAGGCGGGTTTGAGGATCTTGAACTTAGAGAGGCACAGAGAGAATACCTGGACTTTCTGGATGATGATGTAAGTGCAGAAAACTCAATATGTTAAATGAAAATCAGTTAATACAAATGTGAAGCTCTAGCAAAAATAGCATAAAAACGTGCTTCTTTGTATTCTAGCAAGACCAAGGAGTTTATCACGAGAAGGTAAGAAGTATGGTGTCAGAAAATCGGTGCCGCCTCATTGTGGACATCAACGAACTAAGGAGGCGGAACGAGAAACGCGCCAAAGCGTGAGTAGCCTATACAAGTTAGGTTGTGTTCCCCGGGCACAAATTATATAATTCCTACCTATTACTGTCTTTGGATTAGTGGGTATTTGAATACTTCATAAAATATGCAATGAGGGGTGTCAACGTCCACCGCCTGGATAAGGCTCACACGCCCCCTCTCCCCGACCGTTCAGGAAATTAAACTGTCATTCATTTTCCTCTCAGACGTTTTAACATTGCTGGTTGTCATCCTTTCAAATGTTGTATAGTTAGAAAATCATCTAGGTGTTGAGCTATTCATTTTATACATAGGTTTACATACGTTTTCTCCATGAGAAAATGTTTACATTTTACTCTACATTCATATCTAAGCATTATGAATCTTCTGTGAGATTAAATAAGTGTCACATTTAAAATTAGCGTTTCACTTGGAATTTTACTAAATTCAACTGACTCCTTTGACCCCATACACAACTCCAGGTAACAATTAACTCCAATTACTTAATGGGCGTATTCTAGAAGAAGTTATCCTACACACTTTGTTGCATCCTCTGATTAGGGTTAGGTATAAAATTAAATTTTAAGATTGTCGAAATAAGAATTTAGCCATAATTATGACTTGGTGACAGTGGTAGCTAGAGATGACCAATCAAAGGGAACTGACATTTTAAATTGAATACATTTAATTCATGACAGTTAAAGGCCTAAATGTATGGAGTATTTACTTCCACTCCCTGCCAAGAGTTATCTTCCGTTCACTCTTCAACTCATGCCTTGTTGGAGAGCAAGTTACAGTACTGACAGTGTCTTTGTATTGACATTTAATTGCCCTTTTCTCAGCCTGCTGAAAGATGCCTTTAGTGAACTTGGTGCTTTCCAAAGAGCTCTGAAAGACTTGGTGGCATCCATTGATGCCACCTACGCTAAGCAGTTTGAGGAGTTCCATGTGGGGTTGGAGGGAAGCTTCGGAACCAAGCATGTGTCCCCTCGAACACTCACAGCGAGATATCTCGGGAACTTGGTTTGTGTCGAAGGCATTGTGACTAAGTGTAAGTACGTACTCTAATGCATTTGACCTATTCAGTTTTAATTTGATGAATTTACTGACTGATTGATTAACAATATTTACCAAAACATGCATCTGGGTTTCTCTTTAAAGTTAGCCTACAAAATTGCACAGGGTGGTCTAGCTGTCTCTGGAGCACAGAAAACCTTGCAATGTGGGTTATATCTGGCTCACTGCTATATTTCCCCACTATCTCCGTATACATTAAAGCATAAACATGCCCATGCTTCTTTTTAATGACACTGCTGCAATTCCAGTCAACTGCGACTTCAACTAACAAGCACCATGTTCCTTCATCGTGGCAGGTTCTCTGGTGAGGCCCAAGATCACCCGGAGTGTCCATTATTGTCCAGCCACCAAGAAGACCTTGGAGAGGAAATACACTGACCTGACCTCCCTGGATGCTTTCCCTTCCAGCGCCATATACCCTACCAAGGTGTGCCCATGAGCATAAATGAAGGTGCAATTCCAAGTAGCATTTTACGCTTATGCACCTAGCTACCACGTTTGGGCTACACACAGACACTGACCCCCTCCTTCGGCTCTCTAGGACGAAGAGAACAACCCCCTGGAGACAGAGTTTGGGCTGTGCACCTATAAGGACCACCAGACTCTGACCATCCAGGAAATGCCAGAGAAGGCCCCTGCTGGTCAGCTTCCCCGCTCTGTGGACGTCATTGCTAACGATGACCTGGTGGACACGGTGAAACCAGGCGACCGCGTTCAGTTGGTGGGGATCTACCGCTGCCTGCCCGCAAAACAAGGTGGCTTCACATCTGGGACCTTCAGGTGAACGGTTATGGGGGCCGATGTGTTTAGGTTGCACTTTGGAATAGTTCTGAACAAGGGTTGGGTTTGTCTGTTTCAATTCAGGAAACGTACAAAAAGCTTAACGTTTTAACTGATAAAAAATGTAGTTTAGTTTTAGTGTTCTCCACTCAGCATTCTGTTTTGTCTATCGCAGGACAATTTTACTCGCTAACAATGTGAAGCGGATGAGTAAAGAAACGGTTCCAGCATTTTCCGCTGAAGATATTAACAAGATCAAGAAGTTCTGTAAAGCCCATTCTACAGTAAGTCATTCAGTAGAGAGTCCATTGAACTTTGGGAAACATTACTTCATAATGTTGTGATTGGACCATTTCACTTACAATAGGTGTTATAGGCCATATGAACAGCGTGGTTTTGCCTCTTGGCATACAAATGTGACATTTTGTCTACAGAAAGGTGTGGTAGCTCTGCTACCGTGAGTTGAGGTGGGTCGACCAAAACATGATTTTTCTTCAAAATTTTGATGTACAGTAACAGTTTTATTCAAAAATGCCCTCCGGTCATGATTGAGTTTCTTTGTCATGACTGTTTTTCAGGATGTGTTTGAGTATCTTAGCAACTCACTGGCTCCCAGTATCCATGGTCATGAGTACATTAAGAAGGCCATCCTTTGTCTGCTGCTGGGTGGCAATGAGACCAACCTGGAGAATGGGACACGTATCCGTGGTGATATCAACATACTGCTGATAGGTCAGTCAGTCAACTGCTACTACTGATTGGCTGGAAACATTAGTAAGACTGGTCGTTTCTAATCCTGATTTCCACCCTTCTCACCCATCACATGGAAATCTGTCGTTCTGCACATGAGCTAAACAGTTGACCTTAATTGCTCCTCCCCCTCTGTAACATTCCCCCCAGGTCCTGGGTGTAAATAAGAATTTCTTCTTAATCATCTTACGGGTTCAATTGCTGAGAAAATAAAATCAGTGGGGGAAATGCCCTTGAGCCATGGCCTTAGCATTAATCCAGTGCTTTCAAATCCATTATGGAAAGCGTGGAAATGAACACTTTGCTCAAAGGGGTGGCCAATGCATTGTACCCAAACATGCTGTAGGCTCTCTAATGTGGTGATGTTACATGTCATCTGGTCAGGTGACCCATCAGTGGCTAAGTCCCAGCTCCTGCGCTACGTTCTACATACTGCTCCACGGGCCATAGCCACGACAGGACGGGGGTCATCCGGTGTGGGTCTGACTGCCGCCGTCACCACTGACCAGGAAACCGGTATAGAACCCAGTGTTTTTTTTTTTTTATAATGCAGTTGTACACTGTACATCTAAATGCCTCCCTCACATTTACTGCTGAACATGGAAGGTTCTCTTCATGCCCCTATCTCATGGCCTCTATCGCTCCCTGTCCAGGCGAACGGCGGCTGGAGGCTGGGGCCATGGTACTGGCAGACCGAGGGGTCGTGTGTATCGATGAGTTTGACAAGATGTCCGACATGGACCGCACTGCCATCCATGAGGTGATGGAGCAGGGCCGCGTCACCATCGCCAAGGCTGGCATAATGGCCCGGCTCAACGCACGCTGCAGCGTGCTAGCCGCCGCTAATCCTGTCTATGGAAGGGTGAGAGCCACGTCAACTTCCTGTTTGTCAGGGGAATACACACCAATGTCTTTGGGTCCCCAGGGTCAGGATTAGGAAATGCTAATGATAACTTTTAAATCTAATTATAGAAGTGTCATAGCCACTTGTGAATAATCCTTCCCAGTAACTTGAAGTAATAGCTTTTCCTCACAGCTTTCTTTCAGCGCTTTAATCGGGATTGACTTGGGAAAAGGCTTTGTGTAGATTTACATTTGTTGATTACATTGAAAGTAAAATTTGTAGATCAATGATTCTGGTAAGTTCCTTTAAGAGACTGATATGCCCTGAAGGGAGAAATTGTGATTTGTTGACTTGGAGATGACTGAGCATACATCCATGCTACTCTGAAGTAACTCAGTTGAAGATTACATTTAAAACAGTTGAGGTTATGGTAGAGGTTATGGTAAGAATTTAGAGTATGGATTAATCCTGGACAAATGTCCTCTGTGTTCCTGTTTGAAATGTAAGTTCCGTCCTCTACATTGTGTCAACCAATTATATTATAAACATCCAATATGTTTGGGGAAGTAAATCTCTAACCTTGTCCCCAGGCTATTGTGTATATATGTGCATATTAATATTTTAATTTTAGTGTATGGTGTGGCATCTAATGGAGCGGTGTTACTGACATTTATCATGTATACACTTACATCCAGTTTAGCCTGAGACTAACTAAATCATACTATAGAGAAGCAAACCAGCTAATGGTTTAGAAAACATTTTATTACAATGAACAAGTTTTAATGGAATAAGACTTGTTCATCTGCCCCAAGTCAGTGTGGTGACTGAGTGTTCCACCAGGCATTCCTTACATTTTGTCACCATTGTCTGGGAACAAGATGAGTAGAACCCTCACAAGTATCCCTTTTTAACACCATGTTTTTCTCTCTCTGATAACTGTTCTCTCTCCTCTCCTTACAGTACGATCAGTATAAGACTCCCATGGAGAACATTGGTCTGCAGGACTCTCTGCTGTCTCGGTTTGACCTGCTCTTCATTGTTCTGGACCAGATGGATGCAGACAGTGACAGAGAGATCTCTGAGCATGTTCTACGAATGCACCGCTACCGACCACCGGGGGAGCAAGAGGGAACAGGTGGGACACAACTGCCTTCATTTTTTTTAAATTGCTTGAGCACTTGTTTATGCAATATTTACATTTTGTTGACACGCAGTCCAAACTGAAACACTGTTGGCCAAAAATGACAAATTTCATTTGCGAAATGCACTAAGACACTCAACATTAAATACATGAGACAAGTATTTCAAAAAAATACAACTACATCAAACATACAAATATCTCATGAATGGTTGAAACAAATCATCACACAATGGCCCAATAAATACTAACTACAACCATCAATATATACTAGCATGTTTAACTATTTTCTATGTATGGGCCATTTGTTGATACTATAGTTACAGTATACTATAAAAGGCAAGTAAACATTATCATTGCATGAGCAGAATACATTTTCCATAACATTTTTTTTTCTTCAAATGATGAAACTTCTGAATGTAACTGAAAAGCTTTAATCTCCAGGAACAAATGGCTTTAAATATTTTTCCTTCTATTTTGTACTTGCAGTGGGCCAAATATGTAGTTTCATAGTCGTAGTTATCTTTACACCTCTTATGAATGTTGCCAATTCCAGGCCAGTTGCGAGAACTAAACTACCATCTACAAATGCTGTAACTTCAGTGAATCAAAATAAAGTACACCAAGCTAACGAATGCCAAAATATAAAATGTTATTTACACATGGTTCTCTAGTGTGGTACATCACTGTAACCAGAAGAGGTATTTAAGGGAGTAGTTTGTCTCAACGGTGACCAAAGTTATTAATTTTGTTTAACATGATTTACTCAACTGAGTATATTTTGTAGAGTTGTTTGTTTGGCAATTGCTTTGCTTTCACACAGAATGTCACATTACAATCAATGCTAAATGACTGTTTTGCAAAAAAGGAATACTGCTGCCCTTAGGTTATGGTTAACGGAGAAAATGTTGAGCCCAGTTTTATTAAGTATCCTAAGAATCAAGACAAACTGTAATACACCATCTTCATGGGGACACAACAGCTCATGAACAATTTAAGATGATTTCACATTCAAACCAAATCAGTTGCCTGGACTACTCAGTCATTATCTGAAGTGTTATTTTGGTGAACCTCTGATCTGCTTGTCCCTCATGCAGCCATGCCCCTGGGCAGTACCGTGGACGTGTTTGCTACAGACGACCCCAACCTCAACAAGGCGGCTGAACGGGAACTCCAGATCTATGAGAAGAAGAACAGTATCCTGCATGGGCACCGAAACAACAAGTACCATGCAAAATCTCTCATCATGTTGGGGGATTTTTATGCTTTGATACATGTACTGCTGCAGTATGTCTAATCAGAGAGGCAGAACACTGGACCGACCTAGGACACTGTCATTATACTCACTGTAAAACATCCAGCACCTAAATGTCACTGTAATTCACTCAAACATGATCGATGCACTTGTGCTCTTAAAGACCCTTCCCCTTACCTCTCTACCAGTCACTGGCTTCATGTTAACTCTTTTTAAAATGCTGTCTACCATCCTTATCCAGACAGAAGACTGTTACCATGGAGTTCATCAAGAAGTACATCCACATGGCTAAACTGTTGAAACCGATTCTGACCCAGGAGGCCTCCGACCACATAGCAGAGGAGTACTCCAAGCTCCGGAGCCATGACCAAGTCAACTCTGAATCCGCTAGGGTCAGTGTGAACCTTCCAACCATTAGCTGGCACGTCTAGTAGCCTGAATATCAAGACAGGATCTAGCTGAATATGGAAGTCTGGATTATCTGCTTTAAATCCAGGAAGATGTTTTCTAATTTTCCCAATGTCTTTCCCATGTCTCATCTTGTGTACTTAAATCATCTCCTGTATGTAACGGCCCACGAAGATAGTTTTGAGAGCTTGGGTGTTTGTTCCTTTCGTCGGCTTCCACAGACTATGCCGGTGACAGCGAGAGCGCTGGAGACGATGATCCGATTGGCCACGGCCCATGCTAAGGCACGCATGAGCAAGACCACAGACCTGGCCGACACGGAGGCTGCCATGGAGCTCGTTCAGTTCGCCTACTTTAAAAAGGTGACTGAACAGTTGGACGTGGTATACAACCACTCGTAACTGTAGCTTTGAGACAAAGTGGTGTGTAGATTCTGCATATGGTTAGGTTTGAATTGTTGTCGCTGTGTATATGGTCCTGCCCATTCAGATTCTGGAGAAGGTGAAGAGGAGGAAAGTTGTGGAGGATGACATGGATGTGACCTTGAGCCAGAGCCAAGAGGTGGCCAGCCAGCGGACAAGCACCAGGTCTGTGCTGTAATCGAAAGGATCTGAAACGGAATGCTTGTAACGGCTCAATTGAGCGGCTGAGATCGTAATTAAATAACTTGCACAGGAGAAATTTGATCCTTGAATAGCACTTACTCTGAGAGCCTTTATAAAGCCAGGAGCTGAGCTCAAAGACACACACGGGAGAGGAGTTGTATCAAGGTCTGAATAATCCTTCATGGCTACCTTTTCCTGTGTCCTTTCCTTCATGACCAGGAAGCGTACTCGTGCGGGGAGGGAAAACATGGATGGGACAGATGCCGGGGCTGAGTCTGACCCTTATGACTTTGAGCACGAGGAACAAAGTAAGATGTGTGCACGTGCACACTGTGGTGTTGAAGTGTTGCTCAATCTACTTCCTTGCGAGAATACTTTGGTGCATTAGAATGATACTTTTTCATGCCTCTTTCTCCCCCATAGCCCAGTCCATTCTTAAACCCAAGCCTGCTGCCTCTCAGACCCTGAAGAAGAAACCAGGACAGGCCATCAGTCAGGACCGGTAAGTCCCCCTTGACCTCCTCATTCAGTAGCTTCTACTGTCTACTCTACTGTCTACTAGTGGTCACTGAAAGTACTGCACCCTTTAATTGCATTCATCCAGACTTTGTGATTTTAGAGGTAGGGGATACCTTGTTAGAGATTAGAACGGTTCTCAATATTGCAAAACAATAAATGTATTGCATTATTTGTTAAAGCACTATGTTCACAACCAGCCCACTAAAATTGCCAAGCTCCTCCAAAAAAAAATAAAAAAGGGAATTGGTCTCATCTTGTCCTAATGTGACCTCTCACTGACAGCCACAATCAAAATAAGCTTCAGGTGTGCAGCAGGTCCTTCGGGGAGTGGCATGCTCTCCTCACTGCTTTAATAGTTTAGAATCGGTTGTCACTTCTAAAACAATTAGTTTGCAAGGTGAGACTTTTCAGGTGGATGATCACGTGACCAGAGTGCACCCTTCAAAATGCACAATTATTTTTTTTATCAATGTTTACTTGTAAGCCTCCCTGATAGGATTGTGTGTTCTGACCCCTTCTCTACAGACTGAAGCTGTTTAAGGCTGCTCTGATGAAGGCCTTTCAGACCATGAGGTCCCAATCTGTGGCAGTGACCGAACTCCTAACCCTGATCAATAAGACCACACTCAGTCAGGAGGACCAGGAGGGGTTTGATGAACAAGAGGTGGAGAAGCTACTGGGTCGCATGCAGGATGACAACCAGGTCATGATGTCAGAGGGCATGGTCTTCCTCATTTAGAGCTGCTGTAACCCAATATCTTGGCCAGTCACCAGTCAACCATGGTCCAGATGTCTGTTCTTATAAGGGTCATGATATGACATAATAAATGTCTTGAGCATTAAACGTTGTCCTGACTTTGTTAGAAAATTGTTTTTGAAAGACATTTTGTATGCAGTGTTTATGGTGGTTGTTTTAACTGGCAATATATGGAGGCAAAACTGAAGTCTGTTTTAGAAAATATATCAAAGCTCAGTTTCATGTATAATCAGTCAGACTTTATTTTCACTCTGTTTGTATTTGTCTCTAACAAAAACATCACTCATATATTTGTGAGCGTGTTGGATGTAATGGATGCACTGATAGTTGTAGCTGAACATTTTCCATCTATTAATTCATGTATGGTTTTTATTTTTTGTGTTAGAGATGGAGACAGACAGACAACTATCAGACTATTCTAGGTCCTGGGAAGTTTCTCTACTAGTACTCTCAACAACCTGCTGATTGAAAAATGTTCAGTGGCCATTTAAAGATGGCTGTCCCTCACATCTGAATATCTGTATTCTCCACATCGATCACGTCTCTATCTGTTTCCTGCTGTCTCCTGTTGGATCTCCGGATGTACACCACACTTGCTACGATGACCACAAACATGGCTGCTGCCAAGGACGTGGACACTGCCATCACCACTGCGGAGGTGTCTGTGGTCTCCTGACTGGATGACATGGCGCTCTTAAATGGATGTGCTGCAGAACGAGGGCGGGGTTGGCTCTGGAGCAGGCCAGACACATCTGTGGAGAGGTTGAAGAGGGGGTTATGGTGAGCAGAGAGCAACATGAGTCTAGCACCAGATCAGTATGATAGGAAGGTCTCTGACATGGGTTAGGAATGGTTTGCTTAATACTGGGTTAGGAAAGTCCATAGAAGGGTTTATACTGGTTTAGGAATGTCTATGACATGGATTATACCGGGTTAGGAATGTCTATGACATGGATTATACCGAGTTAGGAATGTCTATGACATGGATTATACTGGGTTAGGAATGTCTATGACATGGATTATACTGGGTTAGGAATGTCCATAGAAGGGATCATACTGGGTTAGGAATGTCTTTGGTATGGTTAAGAGCCTCAACCAACAATAGGAATTTAGTGCCTTACCCTCCACACTGAGGAGGAAAATGGCGTTGTCTCTTTTGATGAAGTTCCTGCTCTTCATCCTGCTGTGGGTGAGGAAGCTGCTGGTGCCGATACCAGGCCCAAGGTAGAACTTACTGCCATCCGAACCAGTCACCAGACTGCCCACCTTACGAGGGTTGTCCCAGTAGAACTCATTACCTGAAGGAGAGTGGGACAATGTGCACTGACATGCAGTACAGCACAACGACCGACTCCATCAAAGTCTAATGGAACCGTGTGGTTGGTTTCCTCCGAGCCACTGTCGGCCTGACCTTTAGCCTCTGCTCTCAACCCCGCATCGCTCTACTCAGAATGTCGGACCTGGCCGTTCCTACGGAGGACCTTGGCATGCTATCAGTGTGGGCTTTGTGGAAGCATTCTCACCATCTGAGGATAACTTGTTGGGGTCGGTGGTGATCATGCGTTGGTTGGACATCCTCCGCCTGATGTTTAGGTTCTGATCCATCAGGGCCACTGTGGCCTGTTGCCATGGGCACGGCCAGGTGAGGGTGTCGTCGTTGGGGCCGGAGGTCAAGTGGAAATACATGGCCATGCTCCCTGGGCTGCTGCGGCCGTTGATGTACACACTCACCTACATGGTACCATTTTCAACGCAAAGGAAAACAGACATCAGGGCCAGTTTTGGGTGTCACCCCTTTGTTGTTTGATCCAGCGTGGAGGACGGCCAGTAGCCAGCATGACAAACAAAAGCAAGCACATTTTTCCATAAACTATGAGTAAGATTGCTCATTTGTTAAATATTTTAACATTTCAATAAATAATGGCATGTCAGAATATTCACGTGATGTGTTGCTTTTAATGATCGTGACCTCGACCCTCACCACGTAGGAATAGCCAGAGGGGGACAGGAAACGCGGGCTGTAGATCTTTACGCCCGTCGGTGTGGTTGCTAGGAGATCGGTGAAGCCACGGATGCGCCAGGTGTGCTGCGGGCAGGTCGTCTCTCATAGGTTGATGTCGTCCAATGAAAGCCCTCCAGTGGAGGCCCCCTTCCCCTTTATACCCTCGAACACGACGCGGAACTTCATCTTAGCGTCCAGAGTCACGTGGTACAACTCCCAGGAGTCTCTTACTCCACCTGTAGGACAGAAGGAACTGCTGACCATCCACACAAAGCCTGGCCTTCTGCTTTTCATTCAAATCACAGACTGATTTAGACCTGGGTCACGAGCTGGCGTCTATCCCTTCATGGGTAGCACAGAAAACCAGTGATAGTATGAGCCATGTAAGCTAAGTTGTGATTAACCCAGCTCTGTACTGTAGAAAACACAGTACCGCGGAAGCATGTTTTTATTTATGTTACTGAACCTGTAATGTCGATTTTCTGGATGAGTCTCAGTTTTCCTTTGGGGTTGGCTTCATCATACTCTCGAACCCACACGTTCAATTGATCATCTGTTCCCCCATTGTTGTAGAGGTAGAACTGCAGGCACTGAGATCCTCGCCCGGGGTAGAACAGACGGCTCTCCAGGAGTGCCAGGTCGCCGTGGTTACCCGACACTGTGCTGAAGTGCATGAAATACCCTTTTCCTGAAAATATTGAGACAAACGGTTCATGGTCAAATTTATGATGGATACTTAAATTGTTTTCCATTTTATGGAAAGGTGATATCAGTATAATCATTATGGTGCTATTGTATACTTTGTTCGTTGTAATAATCTTTTGAGAACTAATCAACCAAAGATTAGTTAACATTCAAACAAACAGGTTTAAAGAGGGCGTTGACCTTCCTGGCCATTCTTTTATCACTTTAGGAGAGCACTACTGTAGTTGTGCCAGAATAGCATCCTGATTGTAAGGTTACACTTGGACTATGGTCCCTAGACCAGTTGTTGTTTGCATGTGAGGCACCTTACCCTCACAGTGACCCATGTCGGTGTAGTCCGTGTTGGGTCCCCCGGTCACGCTGTGTCGGTGGTCCCATTGAGCCACCCCACCCGGACCCTGGATCATCCCACAGATATTCTCCTTTTCAAAGCTGCAAGAGTCCAGGAACGTTGATGATGTTGCTGTGAAGAGAGAGAGAGACGGGGTGACAGAATTCCTCAGAGATAGTGTTTCTATAAAAAGTCAGAAAATATATTACCAATAAAAGTTTCTCTAATCAATTGTATTCGGTGAATATTATTTATTGATAAAGTAGAAAAAGTAGGTGTAAACAAATTCTATTTAGCCTTGTTATAGGCAGTAAATCACAGTTTTTACTTAAAATGTGATGATGCAGCTCAAAACATTATCAGTCACCCAGTTAGGACAATTCAGCTTATGGAAGGATTTTTGCATTTGCACAAACAAAAATAAAACCTAATGGCCTAGCACTGAGTAACTTGTAGTTTCTTAATATTATACACAATTTATACTAAAAATGTGTTATTAGTGAGGTTCCATTTAACTAGCATTTAGAGAGTTTTCAACCCTCTAAATGCATAAAAACATAACATATGCGAATCCAACAATAAAAAAACATTTAACTACACTAAATGCCATTGGTTGAGATAATAAAAATATGCTAAACCAAATAGGTTTCATTTTTAATTGGTTGTACAAATCAGTTGAATGGGTAGGTTGAGGTGAGTGTTAAAGGGTTAATTTAAGGTAAATCTATAACTCCTTTGCTGTAGTAAATGATTCACTGCATGACTGACAGACAGGTGAGGACGTACTGCAGTTGTAGAGCCTGTTGACCTTCAGCAGGTCACTATCGGTAAACTCCATACGTTGGCCAATCACATCCATGAAGCTTGGTATCTTAGTGACGATGGAGGGCTGTGAACCGATGTTGAAGGCTGTTTTACTATAGTGCATCACGGAGCCATAGTCATAAGGTACATTTAGAGCACTCGACTCTGTCTCCCCGTGGATCAGGAAGTTGTGTTCTTTTCCTTAAAAAGGTAATTAAATATTTAGTATCAGTTTTGTTGTTGACAGTACACCCCGTTTAATTGATGTCTTCAGTAAAAACCTAGAGACAGTGAGGTTATATAATCTCTCACATAAACTATAATATATTGTAAATTATAATATATACTATGGATTCGTTATTGGTTCATTTGTAAATTATAATATATACTATGGATTCATTATTGGTTCATTTGTAAATTATAATATATACTATGGATTCATTATTGGTTCATTTGTAAATGTTTACCTTGTTCAATGCGGTCCCACATGATGTCGACGTAGTCATCGCGGTCAGCTCGAGACTGCTCATGCCATAGACCCAGAGCATGCAAAAACTCATGCTCAACAGTCGCCAAACGGTCGCAGTTATAACCAATAGACAACTTCTGCTTCCCCTCCTACCGGTTACCTACTGAGGAGAAGCATCTGAAGAGGAGAGAGAGACAAATGGATGGGGAGGTGATGAAGTGAGGGAGAACAAAAAATAAATGATCTGATAATGTTGTCTTCTGATTGTGTGTGTGCTCACCCACTGCCTTTGAACACAGAAATATAGTTCTTCTCTCCATTCCATGGTACAAAGTTAATGCATGTCTTCAGTCTGTACTGCTCAAACGCCTTCAGAATCACACCCTTGGCATTTATATCTACACACACACACACACACGCACGCACGCACAAATATTATAGCAAGTGGCATTTTGTCACACTGATATAAACGTGTCTGTCAAACTGATTTGAGGAAAGCTCTATTTTAAGTATTGTATTATCTCTAACCCAGGCTGTCCTCCAGGTAGTATGGTACTGAGTGTGGCCAGCAATACTGCTCCCCTAGGATGGTGTTTTTACTGTCTGCCTAAAGAGACACCCACACAATCAGATCAGTCAGACACAACATGGTGATCATTGCTGACCACATGTTTTTGGCAGGCTATGTGATATCCATATCATTCGAGTAAAAGTAAAGATGACCATATTCACCTCATCTATCACAATGTCACCCTCCGTCAAGTCCAGCCCTGCTTCTGCAAAAGGACACTGGTGTCAGACAAGCAGCACACAGAGAATCATGTTAAAGCACCTTACAAACCTCTGTTGATGTCAAAGATATCCCAGTCATGTCCGTGTCCCTCATCCACGTCTATCTCTGCAAAAAAGAACACGTGTTAATCAACCGCTACAAACACCTGCTTGACATCCTGAGCAGCACCATGAGTCACTCTGACAGGCATCTTAGGGGCGACAGCTCACCTAGCAGTTTGAGGACGCTGGATCAAATCCCCAAGCCAACAAAGTGAAAAATACACTGTTCTGTCCTTGAGAAATACAGTCAACCCTAATTGCCACCACCTCTTTCGATTTGGACAGGTAAAGGCCGAAGTAACGTTTTAGCTGGACCTTGTATTCAGTTGATGTGTTTATATGTGAATAGTTGTGAACAACTGAAAGAGGTTTCACTCACCTGTTTCGCCTGTGAGCTTTGATGCTGCTGCCTTCATCAGGAAATAAAGAAGTAAACGCATAAATTAACAAGAAATGAAAACAGCGCCTGGTCTGCATCTGACTGGAAAGTGATCACAAATACTGTAAATAGCACCAGACACATTTGTCTAGAGTAAATGCAATTTAGGTATCATCACATAAGGGACTGAATGGGAAACATACCAAGCACCAGAGCATACAGAAGACCAGAACCATCCTTTTAGAATTCATGGCTCAAAGACAAATCTGTTGCACCAGACAGAGGGGAGACGAGGGGGCAAAGACCACCAACATGCAGAAATCCTCACCAGCCCTGGTCTAACCTGAATATATGTTGGCTCTGTTTATATAGATGCTGATCAAAATGCAATGCTTGCAGAATGTTGCAGATAAAGTAAATAAATAACATACATGTAAGATAAAAGATTGCTGTTACATTTATTATGATAGATTATTTAAGTCTGTCATCAGCTTATGTAAGTAGTCAGGGACACAAAAGAACAATCTTCGGGCCCTCAGAAGGCACTGCATTAAAAACAGACACGATTCTGTAGTGTAAATCATTGCATGGGCTCAGGAACATTTCCGAAAACCTCTGTCTATGAACACAATTTGTTTCTGCATCCACAAATGCAAGTTAAAACTTTACCATGCAAAGAAAAAAACAGATATAAACAAGATCCAGAACCGCCACCTTCTCTGGGTCCAAGGTCATTTAAGATGGACTGAGCAAAAGTGGAAAACTGTCCTGTGGTCTGACGAATCAAAATTTGAAATAATTTTTGGAAATCATGGATACCACATATTCCAGGCTAAAGAGGAGAGGCACCATCCAGCTTCTTAGCAGCACACAGTTCAAAAATCAGCATCTGTGATGGTATGGGTGTGCATTGGTGCACATGGCATGAGTGACTTGCACATCTGGGAAGGCACCATTAATGCTGAACAATATATCTGTTTTGGAGCAATATATGCTGCCTTTCAGATGACATCTTTTTCAGGGAAACCACATTCGGCCAAACCACATTCTGCACATATTCCAACAGCATGGCTATGAAGTATAAGAGTCCGGGTGCTAAACTGGCCTGCCTGCTGTCCAGACCTGTCACCAACTGAAAACATTTGGCTCATTTTGAAAAGAAAAATATGACAAAGGAGACCCTGAACTGTTGAGCAGCTGAAATCCTATATCAAGCAAGAACAGGAATACATTTCAAAACTGCAGCAATTGTTCTCCTCAGACCCCAAACGCTTACAAAGTATTGTTGAAATGAAGAGGTGATCTAACACATTTGTAAAGATGCCCCTGTCCCAAACTTTTTGAAACATGTTGCTGGCATCAAATTCAATATTGGCATGTACTTTTCCAAAAACAATAATATTTCTGTTTCAACATTTGATATGTTGTCTTTGTACTATATTCAATTCATTATACGGATAAATGATTTGCACATCATTGCATTCTGTTTTTATTTGCATTTTACGCAGCGTCCTAACTTCTTTGGAAACAGGGTTGTATAATAACCTATTACAACTGGGTTTTATTTAACCTTAAGCATTCATTTTTGCCCATTCTTCTATGTAAACTTTCTCAAGCTCCATTTTGTTGGATGGACAGCAATTTCTTTCCAGATATTCTCAGTTGAAGTAAGGTCCAGGCTTTGACTGGGCCTCTCCAGGACCTTGATGTTTGGCTCTTAAGCCACTCCAGTCTGGCTTTGGCTCTATGTTTGGGGTCATTCTCCTGTAGGATGATTAACCTTCTCCCAGGACCCAGGTTTCTTGCAGATTTCACAAGTTTTTCCTCCAGGATTTCTATGTACTTTGCTACATTTATTTTGCCCTATATCTTCATAAGCTTTCCAGGCCGTGACACAGAAAAATCATCCCCATTGCATAATGCTGCCACCCCTATGCTTCACGGAAGGGATGGTGTACTCAGGATGATGTGCCCTTTGCTACGAGGCCAAAAGCTCTATTTTGGTCTCATCAGACCATAAAATCTTCTTCCACTTGGTCTCAGAATCTTCCACATGCCTTCTGGTAAACTCTAGCTGAGATTTGATGTGAGTTGTTTTCATTTTGTCACTGAACTCCTTTATAGTTGCCATAGGCCTCCTGTGGCCTCCCTGACTAGTGCCCTTCTCACTCGGATTCTCAGTTTTTGGCTGTCAACATGGCAAAAGGCCAGAGAACACATAGTTTAAATGAAATTTGTTGACCTTCACAAATCGGCAATAGCTATTATCGGCAATAGCTAATAGGCAATAGCTATTAAATGATCCCTGAAATTACCCTTCTCCCAATATTAGAGCAATAATTAAGAAATATAAAACAACTGGGCCGGTGATGAACTGTCAGGAAGAGGGCACGTGTATTTTGCCCCTGTGCACATTGAGAAAGTGAGGATGTGCCAAAAAAATATAAAAATCATAGTTGGACAAAAATCATAGTAGTTCCATCTTGGGGTCACCAAGTCTCCAAAACTACACTTAGATGCCATTACCATATCAAAAAGATATTTAGAAGGGTTGCCAGAAGAGAGCCTCTGCTGTCACCTAACCACAAACAAGTACCTGGAGTTTGCTACATATTACTGAAACTTTAAAATAGTTTCCATGGTCTGATGAGACAAACATTTTGATTTTTGACAACAAACACCAAGGGTGGGAAAATAACCACGGTCATGCACGGTCATGCAGAAAAAGGCCATCACAGTCCCCTGACCTAAATCTCGTTGAAAGGTTGTGGGGTGAGCTTTTGAGGAGAGTCCACAAGAAAGGATGAAACACTCTGAAAGATCTCATGAGTTTATGTATGGAGGAATGGTCTCAAATCCCTTTCGTGTTCTAAAATCTCTTTCTGTGTGTACAGAGGGAAGTCTGCCCCCTACAGGCCCTTCAACACAACGTCCAACTACTTTTTTGTTTTATTATCCTTGAGGGAACCAAACCCTAATCTACAAATAAATGTTTCTGATTTTACTACCTTTGGTCCCCACACATACAAATAGACCTAAGCCCCCCC
>JACXGI010004734.1:0-29435 GCA_016801175.1 Esox masquinongy | reverse complement strand
GCCCAATATACATTACATTGCATTGTCCAGGATTGAGTGTCTATTTATCTGCAAATGTTTGAGAGATGCTAGTAGCAGGAACCCTTAAACAGATTTAAAAGAAAGAAAAATCAGTGTTACATTACATTATAATGTTCATAAATACTTAGGTGAGCACCTTTAGAACCAACATATTTCACATGATCTTTCCTTGGTATACAAATTATGATGAGTATGTTGTATCTAGATTATTAAGAATCAACTGTATTCCTGTTGACATCCTGGAGTGACTCAAAAATGGCAACTTGCAGGTTCGACGTGTCGCTTTGATGGAGGTTCTGTTGAACAATGAAAGATCTTGTTAGTGTGTGTTAGGGCTACAAGTTTTTTTTTCTTTTTTTTTACAATTTTGCTCCCTAACTAGTTTCATAATGTCCAATTCAAACTCACAGCCTAATCGCAAAACAACTCCACAACAGGTTGGAGAGAATAAGATAAAATGTAGATAAACAAGCCTCCACTGATTTCTACCATACTGTCATCCTTTTATCACACTGTTTGCTCAACCAGGAAGCTCTTGGCACACACGCTGCGAAGACAACAGCCACAAAAATAGTAATTTCATTGGGAGTATGTTTTGGGGTCCCCATAAGATGAGTAAAATGTGTGTTTGTACATGAATGCATGCCTACCGTGTAGTCATCGATATTGTAGCAGTGCCTTAGGTTCAGATGTCTGATAAAGTTCTTGCTGATTTGGTTTGGGTCTCCATAAGGCAGAGAAACACAGATAGGGCACACCTAGATGGCACCAGAGAGCAACAATCACAAAGTTTCAGCCCACTGTCATCCAATAGGACTAGAGACTTGCAAACTCTGGAAGCAGTGACAATTTGACACTACGTATCGTGTTCGGAAAAACAGACAAAAAAATAATATTTCAAACCCATTTATCAATAACAAGTGACAACGCAACTTTACAGCAACTTATAAAGGCTGCATCACTGACCATGGGTCTCTTGTCATAGTAATGGTTATCATTGCAGTGATCCAGCAGCTCCATCTCATCCAGATTACTGTGCAAACAGAACGGACAGACAAACGTCCTCACCAGAGCACTAAGACAGTGGAGAGAGACAGACACAGGCAGACAGATAATTTTATAATAGTATAGCAGGTATGTTAAAGACAAGTTTAAATCTTCACTCTGAAGACAAAACAACAACATTCCTATTTGGCTAACCGGCCTCGACGGCTTAGCAGGTTTTTATTCAAGTCAGAAGAGATTTGTTTTTAAATTCATAAGATGATAATTTTCATTAGCAGAAGTCCATTAGCAGAAAAACTATAACAATTTGACCTAACTTTAAAGGGCGACTTACTCATCATCAGTGAAGGAGAAAGATATGTCATCGTCAAAACTCAACGCAGCCACAGCCTGTGAATCAGCTAGCACAGACAGAGACGCTCTGGAGGCCACAGGGGTGTGTCTTTGAGATGGGAAGGGTGTGTGCTGACCAATGTCCCAAAGCTGTGATCCTGGGGCAGAGCCTGTCCGGAGGTGGTGCCTAGGGTTGAAGCGAAAGGTGCGCGGAGCAGGTATGGGTGCTGGGGCAGTCGGGGCAGATATTCGAGGCATAGTCATGTAGGTATTATCAGCACGGGTGAAAGGATTGGCAGTGTTGGTGGTTGGCGCTGGTGAAGAGGTACAGCTCATAGACATATATAAGTCATCCTCTGGAGTGATGGAGAGGGAATGTCTGGGGAGGAATCTTGGCACGCGAAGGGGAGGGCCTATAGCGATGGCTGGACTCCGATTGGCCATGCTCCTTCCTGTCGCCATTTGCAATATCCTGATCCGGCTAAGAAACAAACAGACATATGCAATCGATCACGATTTAGGTGACCATATGTAATGCTTTATTGGGCTCTGTGCTGTGTGTTTGGCTTTGCCTGAACCACCCGGTCACTCACTCCTGTATACCACTGTTCACGGATCCAGCTGCCAGCATGGAGAACCCTGACAGGCCAGGGAGAGGCTGACCCAGCCTGGTGACCGTGGTGATCGTCTGGTCTCTGACGCCTGTGGCGTCACCTGCTGGCACGATGTCACCAACCTCTGTCTTAGCTCTGCACACGGGGCAGTGGGGTAGGCAGGTCAAAGACTGTATCAGACACGTTCGGCAGCAGCTGCAATCAACACACACAGTGAACCACTGATTAAACTCCATAAACGACATGTATTAAGGTATTGCTCCACTGACACTTCACTCATGAACTTCACACGTGAAGTTGCTCTTCCACACGCATGTGGTTGCTCTTCCACACACTCCACTGGCGTCCAGTTGAGGCTTGCACCCTTTTCAAGACTGTAGTCCTTGCCTACGATGCGCTACTGCCCTCCCAGACTTCAGGATATGCTCAAGGCTTAAATCCATAACCAAGCTCTTTGTACTGCCACCTCCTGTCTTGGCTGTTCCTCGCCTACCCTTATCGGAGGGCAGCTTCTGTTCAGCCCAGTCAAAACACCTCTTCACACTGTCTAAGCTGGCTTCTCTTCTCTGCCCTAGCATTCCAAAGGTAAAACAAGCTTCTCCTTGAGTGACACATTCCATTGGTCTACCAGGTGACAACCTGAAGGCACGCAGGTGCCTGAGACTGTTGGGAACATATTGTTATTTACCTGTATCAGCCCTGTGGGGGTTGTGAATAGCAAAGTTATTACCAGTAGTATAAAGGCATTGTTCAATTAGTATATCATATTTGACAATACAGAACTGAACTTAAATGTTGTCTTGTTTACTAACAATTTGATGTCAACCTCATCTTGATAGTTAAGCATATTGCCAAAGCGAAATTGAAAGCATTGTGAATGAGAAACATAAATGGTGAGTTTGTACATGGGTAATACTGTATATGAACTGTCCTGATGGGTTTTATCTACACAAAAGAGAATTTCTAAAACATTTACTTCGAGAGTTCAGACTGAATAAATTTAATTTGAGAAAATGTGTTGTGGTTAGAGACTGCTATAGCTCTCAGCACTGGAAGCTCATAGCTCACAGATACAGTACTTTCGATATAAACGTATATGTACTTCACATTAAATCAATTTAAACAGAAAAGCCAGCGTTCAAATTAAGTAATTTGTAGTACAACACCAGAAAACAGAAGAAAAAGAGGTAACTCACGCATGAGAACAGCCAGCAGGTTGATGTGGATCTTGCAGGGTGCTGAAACAGATGGGACAGGTTTCCTCAGATGGGGTCATTTGGCTTGCTGCACAGTGGGCCATACTTGAGCACAACTGTGTCCTCTGGGGCACAATTGAAAAGTGTGTGGCTAGCTGAAGAACTGGCTTGCTAAAGAACTGGCTTGCTAAAGAACTGTCTTGCTAAAGCAAATACGTAACAACCTCCCGGAATCAAAGCCTCTTAGACCCAACCCACGGGAAACTCCATGCACACTGCTAACTAGGTGGGTTATGACTGAGCAAATGCCAGGGACTTTCTGGACTAAAATAAACTGCCTTACTGAAAGCAAGTTTCACTTTCTGGAGATGGCGTGTTTGTTTGGTGTGGTTTTTGTTGTGGTACGCCAAATGATAGTTCTGTGAAAACATCATAAACGTTTAATAAGGAATGCTGCCTAGTGAGGAATGAGGAGCTAGTATGGAGTCATTTCATTTAACTTGTTAGTTAGCTACCTAAGTGAATGAATAAATAGTTAATAAGGAGTAAGGACATCATACTGTTAGATTTCTGCCATGTTTAAAAGTAAAGAAATAGCTCTGAATAATTGCTTAATCCAGCACACATCTCCTAGTTCTGACTGCAGTGAATTCAGTTTCACTTTCGATATTTTGTTTAAATGTTTTTTTGTCAATAGAACAAAATGTATTATGAGGGCATTGGTGATTTACAGTTTATTGAGTCTGTTTATGCTGAGAGCAACGTACACCCATTGTTTTCTTTTTATCCATAGCTGAGCGTTTCCCATAATAGAGTATATTAGCTATCTTCTTGCAAATGAGGGTTTTAGGGACCATGATGAAAGTGCAATATCTGTGATTCCAGGCAAATTGCTAGTAGGCAAAGTCATTCCCGACGGTCAAACATGTTAGGCAGGCCCGCCGATAGGGAGGGACAAACAGGTCTGTTGTCCCGGGCCCAGGGTAGGGAGGGGGGGCCAGAACTGACATTGGGTTGACATTAAAGGGCCCAAGATTATCTCGTCCCGGGCCCAGGCAAGACTGTCAGCTGGCCTGATGTTAGGTGCCTCTAGTCGCAGTAATGAGCCCTAAATTTATGTGCCCTTTCATTAGTTACTAAGTCCTAAGAGTGCTATATTTGACCCAATTACACTGACATTTTTCCAAATTTTTCCATTAAAATGCAAATCAATTTAGAAAATTTTTGGCATGTGTTTTTCTGGATTTTTTTGTTGTTATTCTGTCTCTCACTGTTCAAATAAACCTACCATTAAAATTATAGACTGATCATTTCTTTGTCAGTGGGCAAAAGTACAAAATCAGCAGGGGATCAAATAATTTTTTCCCTCACTGTATATATATAACATTGATTGATAACATATTTTGTTTGAAATTGACAGCTGTTTGGGGGATTATTTTACGGCGACAAAATCTTTTTTTTACTTTACAGTACTGAAGGGCTTAACAGGTAGCCTAATGTCTACTATGTTTACTTTATCACTGTAACGGTTAAACAAATCAAGTGCAAAATATTAATTAATGTAAATATACAACATGATACAAATGTAGCATGATTATAAAGTTTTATTGCATTCTGTTCCTGAAATCCACCCTGAATCCACAAAAGTGCCCTCTTGGATGTCCCTATGGTAGGTAAGCACTCTATGGTGGCCCAGTGTGCAAGAATATGTGATAAAGTGCCCTCTAAGGTGCCCCAACGTGCGAGAAAACATGATGTAGTGCCCTAATGGGTCCTCTTCCAATAAAGAAATTGTGATGCAGTGCCCTCTAGGGTGCCCCTATTTGTGAGTAAATGTGGTCAAGTGTCCTCCAAGGTTCCTCTATGTGAAAAACAAACATGAAGTGCCCTCTGGGTGCCCTTCCAGTGGAGAAAATGTGAAATGCTCTCTGGGTGCCCCTCCAGTGGAGAAAATGTAATGCAGTGCACTAATGGGTGCCATTCCAGTGGAAGAATTGTGATGCAGTACCCTCATGGGATGCCTCTATGTGTGAGGATGTGAAGAGAATGTGATTAAGTGTCCTACTGGGTGCCCTTCCAATGGAGATAATGTGATGCAGTGCCATGTAGGCTGCCCTATATGCATGAAAATCTGTTGACCTCTACATGCTCCTACATGCAAGACAATGTGCCCTCATGGGATGCCTCTATGGTGGAAAATGCCCTACTGGTGCCCCCTGTTTTTATATATCCTTTTATTAACCAGTTTATTGGCAGCAGGATTCTACCTAAATTTAATTTCTGTTTGGAGCCATTAAACTCATCAAGATAGTTTTTAGAATCATTAGCATGTAGAAGTTAAAAGTTAGTATGGAGAAGTTATATGTATATACTCTATAGCAAGAAGAAAATATGTAAAAACTGTCTGGATGAGTTTATTCGTTCCAAAAGAGAGTGGAAATGAGGTAGAATCATCTCTTGTGTGGAGTACCCCTTTATTTTTGGTACAATCCTCAGACAGAACTACAAACAAACTTACACACAAAAAAACGATTGCTGGCAGTGAGATTCTGACAGTAGTAGGGGCACAAAGGCCATGGTGGCCGTACGGCATACAATAATTTTCGGGATCGTGAAATTCCTGCGCCGGCCACTCCAAAACCTTGACTTTGTTTTCCTTTAGCCATTTTGACACAACTTTGGAAGTATGCATGGGGTCATTGTCCATTTGAAAGACCCATTTGCGACCAAGCTTTAACTTCCTGACTGATGTCTGGAGATTTTGCTTTAAAATATCCACATAATTTTCCTTACTCATGATGCCATCTATTTTGTGAAGTGCACCAGTCCCTCCTGCAGCAAAGCACCCCACAACATGATGCTGCCATCCCTGTGCTTCAGGTTGGGATGGTGATCTTAGGCTTTCAAGCCTCCCCCTCTTTCCTCTAAACATAAACGATGGTCATTATGGCCAAATTCCATTTTTGACCAGAGGACATTTTCTCCAAAAAGTACAATCCTTGTCCCTGTGTGCCTTTGCAACCTGCAGTCTGGCTTTTTTATGGCGGTTTTGGAGCAGTGGCTTCTTCCTTGCTGAGCGGCCTTTCAGGTTATGTTGATATAGGACTTGTTTTACTGTGGTTATAGATACTTTTGTGCCTGTTTCCTCCAGCATCTTCACAAGGTCCTTTGCTGTTGTTCTGGGAGACAGAGCACGTCTCCTTCCCGAGCAGTATGACAGCTGCGTGGTCCCATGGTGTTTATACTTATTATTAACAATAATACGTATTATTGTTTGTACAGATGAACGTAGTACCTTCAGGCATTAGGAAATTGCTCCCAAGGATGAACCAGACTTGTGGAGGTCTTGGCTTATTTATTTTTTTCATGATGTCAACAAGGAAAGAGGCACTGAGTTTGAAGGTAGGCCTTGAAATCCATCCAAAGGTACACCTCCAATTGACTCAAAATATGTCAATTAGCCTACGACACAGTCAACATAGTGTATGTAAACTTCTGACCCACTGGAATTGTGATATAGTGAATTATAGGTGAAATAATCTGTAAACAATTGTTGCAAAAATTACTTCTGTCATGCACAAAATAGATGTCCTAACCGACTTGCCAAAACTATAGTTTGTTAACATGAAATCTGTGGAGTGGTGGAAATTTTTTTTTCAATGACTTCAACCTAAGTGTATGTAAACTTCCGACTTCAACTGCACAGCTCATTCTCAATTTTAATCTTAACCAGGGTTTGGAACTGTTTCACCATAAATGCATCACAAATTTCTGCGTGCTGGTGCCCCACCACATGCAGTTGGTGCCCTTTTAATTTTTTTCGCCCCTGCCCCTCAGACAGCCTGAGTCCGCCACTGACACTGGGCATGAATTGTCACATAATTGACAGTACACAATTTCACAATCGTGACCCTTTTGGCCTGACAGCGCCACTTACAACCAGTGACATGACAGTCTGCACCTTAAAGTATTGTGCAAGACTAAGGTATTACAAGTATACTTACACTGTTTATTTTTTTGGGATACTTACAGAACCGGGACATCCCGGTGTTAAGGTTCGCTTTTTAGTGTTAGGAATTGGTGTTAGGGAAAATAGGATTTCCCACAACAATTGTAAAATGTGTGTGTGTTTGGGTCAACCAGGTTCTTGGCATGTTCAGAATCAATAAAAAATAAGTTTCGAACTAGGTACTGGGTGGGTAAAACGCACAATAACAGTAAAAATATGATCGTTTTTTGTTATTTAAATTGTAGGACCTACACAAGTTGATAAAATACAATAATTAAGTTGCTGCTCCTGTTTCCTACAAATTGTCCTCAGAATACTTGCAGCTATCAACACTGAATAGAGGTATTGTAAACGTAATAATAAATGTCACTTAGACTTCATGTCTAACACAGAGCAGTGACAATTTTTAGTATATCAAACATCTAACCTGCCAGCCTAGACACACAGTGCCAAAATTGTTTTTTCTGTTGTTTTGCATTGATCAACATTTTTCTTATAAAATATATGTGATCGTCAGACTGAAACTGATTCTAGATTATTGTAGGCAGTAAACGACCACCGAACTCTCGTTGTTGGTCTGGATACATCACATGATCACTTCTGTGCGGCTCCACGGGAAGCGAATCGATCTGCAGCTGTAGAATACAACATGGCTGCTCTGCACTGTCAGTAAGGGAGTTGTTTTCAACTCAGAAGCGGATAGCTTTTCCCTCTCTAAATCAAGAGAAATAGATTTTTGGTAGCCTGGATTTCTCAAGCAGACCGCAATGGCTCAGTGCGTACAGTCTGTGCATGAGTTCATCCAGGACTCGTTCGTCCCGATGGTGGCCGTCCTGTGCAGCGAAGATGCGGAGAAAGTGACTCGTAAAAACAACCTGAATTTCTCAGAGCTACTAAGGCCCTTCTGCCGGTTAACCTCCGAAGGTACGAGCTTGGAGATGACACCCAAGTTTACGTTATTTATGTTGAAGTCGGTCCAAATTACACAAGTGTCATCTTAAATCAAGTCAGTTATGTTTACAATTTCTGTGTCTACAGTTGTTAGCACCGCTAGCTAGCAAGATAGTTTGCATTATCATGTTTAACGTTTGCTAGCGAGCTAGCTACATTTACAGTACTGTACTGCTTGGTTGTTTCAAGTCAAGTGACAGGAAGGGCCAGGATACGGGTTGCTGAAGCATGGGCCTTGTCTTGTTGTTTGAACGTGTCAATAAGAACCCACACTGACACCCGAGATTTCTGCCATTATTGTAGTTACTGCCACAGTCTTGGGTGTCTTTGTTGCTAACGTAACAACAAGGCTTTGGTTTCAACGCAGCGGGGAAGAGGCCTAGACAAGTCCACCTAGCCAAGGAAGAGTAGGAGAGACGTGGGAGCTCGGCTTCGTATGTCATGCTAATTAGCTGATTACATGTATATTGTTTAGGTGCAGCTTCAGTAAATGGTGTCTGCTAAAATACTAGCTATAGGTTATATATACGTTCGCCAGTCATCTTGTGACACTGCCATTGACTGAGGCTGAGCAATGAACGCCCTAGAAGATCTGACAGCGTAGGAAGTTGACCAACTGGCTTAGCAAGATGGATTCTGAGATGGCCACGATTTAGTCTAGCCTACACAGTACTTGGATTAAGCAGCTTTGCCTATGGTACGGTATAGGTTGTTTTGTGGAACCTAGCGTAAACTACGGTTTTATTCGTAATTCGGGTTGATTGTTGTTTACCAGTGTCATTTAAAGCGTCAGGATGTCCACGATCAGACAGTCTGAATTCAATAGCTTAGCTACATCATATTTGTAGCTATTCCTAACATGCATCCAAAAGTTACCAAATAATATTTCTGCAAAGAGTAGCCTAAGGCCTACTAACCACATCCAATGCTAGCTTCTGTTTTTACTTGGCTTGTGAAATTGGAAAACCTTCCTGTTTTGGAACAAATACCACTGTTTTGTTTCGAGGCTGCGATAAACACAGCCATATTAGTGCCACTGCCTTGTCTTAATATCCTGTTATACACACTCATACACTCTTGTTGACATACATGAATAATTTATTCATTCTATTAGTAGTAAGTTTATACACACTACCCAAGAGAAGAAGCAGAACTATGGCTGTCCACCTACACTTTTCCTCAGAGGGTCATAGACATACATTTTAGGAATGGTGTTCAACGCTGAGACTAGAGACCAAAAGTACTGCTGGTTTACTATTCTACCTGTTAGTTAATTGGATTCCTTTGATGTTCCAGGTCTAAATAAGTCTTTGATTAGACGACAGGTATGGTTGCCACCTAAACCTGAGCATGGTGTGCCGGGAAAACAATTAACTAATGATTTAGTTGATGCTGACCAAGTGTTGATGCACAGATTCTGTTCTCATGGGCATTCCTCTAGAATGGCACTTTACAAAACAAAGAGAATATGAATAAATGGTGTGTGTGTTTACTTGCCTGCTGGCTTCCCAGACACATTTACCGGTAATCTTTTGGAGGAATGTGTCCACATTTTCTGATAGATCTTAGGAGGACAAAACACTTCTCTTCCCAGTGCCATAATAATTGCATACTATTGTCCCCTCTTCTCATCAATGATGGTGGAAAATAGTATGCAACTCATTTTGTTTCCCTTTTGTGTTTCAGAACTCAGTCAATTAATCTAAAACATTCAGCAGTAGCGGCATGAGGCAGAAGTGCGACTCAAAAGAGCATCTGTTTTGTGCAAAGATGGTGCTTTTCTTCCCGTCTTTCTTTTTCTGTGAAAAACAGATTTCTTTGTTAATACAACCCCTGTATGCATGAGTTTATTCTCTATGGTTTCTGACCTGCTTGTAGAGAACAGGCTACTCTGACAAGTGGTGCTTGTTCCATGTCTAACTTGCAATCCAAGTTAGACATGGATTGCGTTAATGCAGGAGTCTGGGGTTTTCAAGCAGAAAACGCTGGTGAACCATGAGATTCAATTTCAAATTCACAATTTCTAAATGTTTAATGTAAATATGGTTATCTGAAAGTCTGATCGTCCAAACCTTAGTTACATGCTTTCTCTTTTCTGCCTTTTTGCGCTATGCGGAGAGTATGCGTGTCAGGAGAAGCTGTGAGTTGCTAGGTTACGTTTCCATGTGGTTAGTTAACATTCTGTTACTTTCGTCCCAATTGTTGTGCCTGTACCTTTTGCTAGGCTAACATCCAAGAATAGTTAGCATGATATTTGAAACCTATGTTGTCATTTATTCACTAGATGGGGTAAGAAAATGACATGTTTAGAACCTTAAACAACTAAGCACAACTCAGGTTATAGGAGGGTCTGTGTTTTGAGAATTGAGACTCTTGAAACCTGATGCGATCTCTGAGTTAGTTTAACGTGTAATCAATGACTGCAGGATCATGCATTTATCACAGTATTCTACATGATTGCACCGCGTACATGTACATATTAAGCTTCGCTCTATTTGTTATCAGATGAGCTCCATCCACTGCCTATCCTGAGTAAAGAATAAACACATGCACAGACTGTGATCTGCGCATGTGCCAAAGCTCTGGATCTCTTGGTCCAGTGCAATGAAGATCCCAAAAATGCTGACTAGCCTTATTCACTTTAACCACATCTGACTACATGACGGCATGGGATCAGTTTTGAGAGGCAAATGATTTGGGAGGCAAATGATGATTTGTGATACTGTGCAGTCAATGTAGTTGATCAAAAACAAACGCGTTCTGCCTCGTAGGTCACATGAGGGACCCCAACAACCAGGTGCAGGTGGTGAAGAACCTTCGCATCAGCGTCAATAACGTGGTTACCCGCCCCTCTGTCCCCGCCTCTGGTACTCCAAGCCCCGCCCAGCGACTGCTGCTCAGCGAGGTGGTGTCGACATGCCAACCGGCCGAGGGGGGCGTGGCTAACGTCATCACCGCCGGAGACTATGACCTCAATATCAGTGGTGAGTAAAGGTCATGACATGCTGTTCCCACAGACTTCCAGTCGTTGCGCTAACGCTAGTTGACCATATCCTTCAAACTGATATCCATGAGTTCATCTGACTCTGGGGAGGGAGATGGTTGAAGTATTGAGTGAGTTTTCTGAATAAACATTAAGAAATCCTTAATGTCTTTTAGGTGTTGCGCCAACACTAGTTGACCACTTCCTTCAAACAATTATTCACAAGTTGAATCTGATTCTGGGGAAGATAGTATCCACTTCTCTCTTTCCTTCATATACTTCTACTCCCCTCTTTACCTTGACCTCTTTGGCACTTTAAAACAAGCTCAAAGTAAAGTCATTAGGCTAGGAAAATGGTAGAAACCAACTGAATGCACCAACCTGGGGTAAGACAATGGTGTCAGAACAGGAAGTCTGAACATATTGTTCTTCGCCAAACCTAAGCCACACATAGTAAAACCTCAGCCACTAGTTTATTCCTGGACCAAGACAGATAGACGAACAGTGAACTGGGGCTGCGGTCTTAGTAATAGTGAAACTCAAGCAGTCCTGCAATTTTCAGAGACTGTCCTGCAGAGGGCGGTAGACACAAAGGGTGACACATGGGCTGGAGGGCTGACTGTCTTATTTGACCAACAGTAACCGCATTGTAGTGGGAGTGATTTCAGTGTTGATGTATTGAGGTCATTATGTCATTGATGACCTACTTCCATTACCATTTTTTCCTCACCTGGATGACCCTTGGGTAAGAACCACCACTCTGACCTCTGACATACAATATGACAGTAATGTGTCCACTAGTTTAAAAATAGATCAAAAGTATCTGTAAGAAAACGTTTTTTTCCCTGCTCAGAGAAATTCTCTTTGCTGGGCATTGTTTTTTGTGTATCTGATATGAATCTAACCTAGAGAAATAACACATCCGATCGTCTCCATACCAAGACCTTATTCTGACCCTACCTTCGGTCAGAAAGCCTCCTCTAAACCTAGTCAAGTCAACCCTTGTCCTCCTGACTCCCTTTGACCTGCGAAAGGAGCAAACACATTTTCCGTTCTGTTTTCACAGATGTGTTCAAAGCTAAATAGCTAATGCTAACTTTTTCCACACGCTACCTATAGAGGGGCATTTGTAGGTCAAAGTGGAAGCCACGTGGAGAGACTGACCCCGTCTCTCCGGCAGTGCAGTGCCTCTTCCTAATCATCCAGATAGCTGTGGTGATAATAACATGGTGTCCTCTCCTACTGTCTGCTGTTGGTGCCGTAGACACTGGGTGGTGAACATCCGGTATGGGCTGCTGCTGTGCGGGTAATGGGATGTTGCTAACGCCAGTCACTGACTCTCTCCCCCCATCAGATCGCTCTCTTAAAGCTAGCGTCCCCTGGTACAGGGACTGGAGGGACACGTTAACCGAACTCAGCACCTCCAAGCATTACACAGGTACCTGTATTCTCATTTCACCTCACCTGGCACACGCGTGTCCGACAAGAGGGTCGGGGGGGTTCCCTACCTCTCTGCTCTCTCCCTGATTTCCGTTTGCAGCTGTCCCTCTCTCCGTTCCTCTCTTTGTAGCATAGCTGTAGCAGACTCTACTCTGTAGTCTCTCTGGAAGACCCTTGTAGCTCTACGAGCTCTCTTTGTCTCTATCGCTCTCTGTCTTTCGCTCTCTGTCCCTCACAAGGTGGTGGTTTCTAGTAGCCTCAGATTTCCATATCAGGGATGTGATTTCTCCTTGTCAGCAATATCTGCATTTTGGACATTGTCCATTATTGAAACGAACCTATACAAAAAACAGAATATCCTAATTGTAATATATTGTGATGATCACATCCCTGCATATATTGGTGTAACATTTGGATCAGCACCCTGTTCTATTGCTCAGATGTTATTGTTTTCAAGCTGAGGAAGTGACTCAAGGCATGATAGCTCATTTTGAGATAATGTTGGTAATAGAACTATAATTGACTTCATTAAACACCAAAGTGATGGGCGTTACCTGTCACTGTCTGAGCTGTGACTTTGGGCTCCATGGCATCCATCTACCTGATATACGAGCTCCAAATGAAAGGCTTTTGTCTCATTGGCAACTAATTGCATTCAATGTCAGTGAATTGGAATTGATTAAAAAACAGAAGGCTTTAAACTGAGTTTCCTCTTGACTGCGTTGTGTGCTTCTCATTTACTGAGATCACTCGGTGCCCAGGCTGTACTGAGCTCTCTGATGCTGCGACTCACTCTCCTGACTCATCCACTGAATGTTTCCCCCGTTCTGTAGCCCGAGGCTTTCATTTGCTACATTCAAACCTGGATTTAAATACTATTTAAAATCTTTTTGAGGACTTTAAATTAATATAAAAAATAACAGATTATTTGACAAAGCTCACTCTAGCTCAGCTCAAGTGTTTGAAAGGATTTGAAATGGTGCTTGAATCCAAATGGCTTTGTACCGCAGAACTCCCAATTGGTTCTCTCAGTTAGAAGTCTAACCATTGGTCCTCTTTGAAAAAAGTGTTTATGATGGGCAGTTACTAATGAGGATGCTTTTTTAAAGAACCACCGCAGCACAGAACACATGAGCATATTTTAATGGTTTAGATTACATTGGTCATGTTTATTGTTTAAACCTGACATTGTCTTTGTCTTTATATTTTTCAAAGACCGACCCTTTCTCCCGATTCCTCTGCTTTGCAATGATTAATGTTGGTATTACTGCACAATGATCTGGAATATGTACTAGGAGCCCAGAGTGTTCCACCTTCCTCTTCCTCACTGTACTTTTGTGTCTGTGTTGTATGAGGCTCCTGGTCGGATAGGTACCAGCTGCTTCGTTGTTTTAGTCTCATACATGTATCCATAGAGAAGGTGCCAGAGTCCCTCAGAAGGTTCATGAAGGAACTGTTTGGAGAACACCTGAGAACCAGTACAACCTGGATTGTCATTGGCTCTCACCATTTAAAGATGATTAGAGCTTCTTATTGGATGTTAAGATTACACTCAGGCACTCATCTCTTTGCGTACACACACGCACGCGCACACACACACACACACACACACACACACACAGGTGCTATGCAGGTGTTTTGTTACATAGCTAATGTCTTTTTTATGATCTTCGACAAGGCGACATTAGTTATTCCTGTTGGTGTTTCCTGACTGTAATTGGTTGGTCTAGATGACAATTCAACTTGCCAAAGAGCAGCATGCTCTTCTCTGTATCATTATGGGGTTATGGTGAAATACGGATCAGGTGGTGGTACATTGCTTACTCTCTCATCTCCCTATCAGTAACCCACCTGTTTTTCCTACCTGATGATCATTTGTTGAAGCAGTCAGTGCCTCCAGAAATCAGTGGTTGGTGCCGTGCGTGACTGTTGAGCTGGGTGTGTTTGAACCTTACCCACACCTCACCTGTATGCCCACACCTCAGGTTTGTAGTGAGGTCTGTAGCTCCCCTCCTCAGGGTGGTGGAGGTTGGCCCTGTAGCTCCACTCCCCAGGTTGGTGGAGGTGAGGTCTACATCTGGTACATGTGGTGTTGTCTCTCACGTTGTTGCTTTCTCTCCAGCCACCACTCCCTGGTTTGAGGCGTACAGAGAGACCTTCCTCCAGTCTATGCCTGCTGCCGACCACGAGTTCCTCAACCACTACCTGGCCTGTATCCTTCCACTGGCTTCACCTTAGCAGAATAAACAGCGACCATGATGAGACCTGTGTTACCTGTCTCTCCTCCCCCTTCCCTCTGTCTTCATTTCCGCCCACCTTCTCTCTCCACCCTGTCTCTCTCCACCTCCCCACTCTCCCCGCACTTCCTCTCCCCCTTCCCAACTTTCTCTGCCACGTTGTGGTTCCTTGACGGCGGTGGCTGCAGGTCTGTTGGTGGTGTCCTCCAGTGAGGCCGTACCGGTGGAGAAGTTCCTCAAGCTGTCTCAGGAGCAGCACCGGATCCAGCACAGCGGAGAGTACACCAACCCCAAGTGGTTCATCCCCAACACACTGAAATACTACGTCCTACTGCACGACATGAGCCAGGGGGATGAACACAGGTCGGTGGTGAAGAGACCACGTGTCCGTCTCTGTGTGCGTCCGTCTCTGTGTGCGTCCGTCTCTGTGTGCGTCCGTCTCTGCCGTCTCTGTGTGCGTCCGTCTCTGCCGTCTCTGTGTGCGTCCGTCTCTGTGGGGTCCGTCTCTGTCCGTGTCTGTGTGTGTGTGACTACATTATTAAACAGAAGTGGTGATAAGGAGACTGTCGACCCAGTAGTTACAGATTCTCCTTTTTAGATTCTCATTTTGTTTCAGTTCTGCTTCATTCATGGAGTGGGAGACTTTAATAGTGTTTTCCAAGTTTTTAGCTCAAGTCTCTCTTTCTCTCTGTGTCTGCATCCCTCTGTCTCTCTGACTTTTTCAGCGCTGACTCTGTGTATGAGGATATGAAGCAGAGGTACGGTGCTCAGGGTTGCTACCTGTTGAAGGTCAACTCTCGTACAGCAGCAGCAGGAGCCGACGAACAGATCCCTGACCCATGGAGCCAGTACCTTCACAAGAGCAGCCTGCAAAGCCAGGTACTGTAGGACCCAGAACACGTATTGTGTGTAGGCCAGCCGAATAGCTTCCTACATCCCAATGCTAGCTTGCTGCTGGAAGTGCTGTTGATGGGCCAGTAGGGGGCACTGTTCCCTAGTGTAAAGATCCGATCCCAATGCCCCAGGGCAGTGAATGAGTCTTTGCTCTGCGTAGGTTGCCCTCTTTCGGATAAGATGTTAAATCATTGTCGTGACTCTGTGGTCACTAAAGGTCCCATGGTACATATCGTCAGAGTAGGGGTGTTAACCCCAATATTCTTGCTTACTGTCCCATCTGGCCCTCGTGTCATCATGGCCGTCTGATCAACATTCTCCATCTGTTAGGTGTTTTAAGTACAAAATATTTGCTATCAATAATGTTGTGGATGAGTGACTAAAATGTAAATTCTAGTTTATTTCTTAATGTCAAGTATCAGACCGCAATGGTAGAGAACAAATATTTGTGTTTTGCGTATTCGGCAAAAGCAGCTAATTCCTTCTCGTTTTACTCGGTTTTTAATGTTTTATTTCTTTTTGTATCTATTGGACTTGACCAATATTTACTTGTTTTTGCTGATGGTGTTCTAGGATCATTACGAGGAGTCGGCCTCTGTGCTGGCGAACAACACGGCTATGGAGAACAACGTTGGAGGAACACCTGAGGTGGATGGACACCACTCTGAAGAGAAAGGTGAGCTCAGGGCTGCAACAACTAATCAACAATGATAACATCGTTAATGAGGAATAGCTGGCAATGAATTTCAGTATCTTCTAGTCTGTGTGGGAAGCAGCAAAATAATATAAAAAATAAAGATTGAAAAAATCTGCCACACCAGTATAACGGCACTAGTGGTATTCAAAACAATTATTTTGCACTTAACATTGAAGACTTGAAAATTTGCAAAGCTTAACGGATTTGGCACGGGGGCACAGCAGTGATGAAAGGACATGTGAAGAGAATATGTTGGAGCCATGACCCCAGAGGTTGAAGAAGGCTCAGTACGATATGTTAACATAAGACAAGTGTGCCATTGTCTGCTTTTCAGAGAGTTGTTTTTTGTTTTAGAGTTGTGTTTTGAAGTGAGACATTAAGTATTTAAAGCACTGTTGAGCTGCCCATTAACAAAATGTTAGCAACAACATACCGCTGGTCTACTTGTGCTTGTGGAATTTGTTTGTCGCCAAGCCGCGCCTGACTACATTAAAGCTACTGATGTCTCACACAATTAGTCAGAGTTTGCTAATTCTATTCTGGTCTGCAATGGAACCTAGAGGAAAATGCATCCCAGTCAATCCATTTATTTCAATATTGATTGTGTGTGTGTACTTCAGTTAAAGTTGCCCGCTACATGGTTCTCAAATGATAGATATAACTGAAAATGTCAAGTTGTTTCAAGGCCATTGTGCAAGATGATGAAAAACATTTGTTTGAAGGAAAAAAAACACCTGCATTTAATGCTGGATTGGATGTTTTTTTTTATATCTATATCTATCTACACCGCTAAAAAAATTTAAGGGAACACGTAATCATCACAGTATAACATCAAGTTCAGGGATATCAATCTGTCCAGTTAGTTTTGTGAATCGATGTCACCTGTTTTGGTGCAAATGAAATTGACAACAGGTGCACTGGAGAGGCAACAGCAAGACAACCCCCAAAAAGGGAATGGTGTTGCAGGTGGTGGCCACAGACAATTGCTCTCTCCTTATCTTTCTTGACTGCTTCTTCGCAAGTGCTGTGTTTTGCTAGGAGAGGGTAACAGTGTCCCCTATCCATGATGGAACATCGTGCCATCGCAAGAAGGTTTGCTGTGTCTCCCAGTACAGTCTCAAGAGCATGGAGGAGAAACCAGGAGATGGGCATTTACACGAGGAGAGCTGGACAGGACTGTAGAAGGGCATCAACCCAGCAGCAGGACCGGTATCTGTTCCTTTGTGCGAGGAGGAACAGAAGGAGCACTGCCAGAGCCCTACAAAATGACATCCAGTGGGCTACTGGTGTGCATGTTTCTGACCAAGCTGTCAGAAACAGACTCCATGAGGGTGGCATGAGGGCCCAATGTCCTCTAGTGGAACCTGTGCTCACAGCCCTGCACTCTGCATTTTGATTGGCATTCAACAGAGAATATCAGAATTGGCTGTTACACCATTGGCACCCCGTTCTCTTCACAGATGAGAGCAGGTTCACACTGAGCACATGTGACAGACGTGAAAGAGTCTGGAGATGCTGTGGTGAATATTATGCTGCCTGTAACATCATCCAGCATGACCGGTTTGGCGGTGGGTCAGTGATGGTCTGGGACGACATATCCTTGGAGGGTCGCAGAGACCTCCACATGCTATCCAAAAGTACCCTGACTGCTGTTAGGTACCGGGATGAAATCCTCAGACCCAACATCAGGTTTTACGCTGGTGCAGTGGGCCCTGGGTTCCTCCTGATGCAGGACAATGCCCGGCCTCATGTGGCCAGAGTGTGTAGCCAGTTCCTGGATGACGAAGGCACTGATGCCATTGACTGGCCCTCACATTCCCCAGACCTGAATCCAATTGAGAAGCTCTGGGATGTTATGTATTGGTGCATCTGATGCCGCCAAGTAGCACCACAGACTGTCCAGGAGCTCACTGATACCCTGATCCAGGTCTGGGAGGAGATCCCCAAGGACACCATCCGCCATCTCATCAGGAGCATGCCCAGACGTTGTCAGGAGTGCATACAGGCACGTGGGGGCCATACACACTATTGAGTCACATTATGAGTTGCCATGATGAAATTCACGCAAGTTAGAACAGACAATTGTTTACTTTCATTTTCTGAGTTTTAATCTAGCCCTCAATTGGTTGGTGATTTTGGTTTCCATTGACTGTTACGTCATTTTGTTCTCAACGTATTATACAATGTACAGTAAAGATTTTGGTCTTTAATATATTTCCTTTATATATTTGTGTGATTTCAGTGTTCCCTTATTTATTTTGAGGTGTGGGTGCGTGCGTGCGTGCGTGCGTGCGCGACATCACACACACTTGGATATATATATCCAATTAATCAGTGTATTAATGAAGATTAATTGTTTGTAATATGCAAGCCCTACTCGATCTACAGATTTAATCTTATTAGCCACTTCCTGACTCTGACTGAATATATCCTTCTGTGGTGACTCAGTTAAAATCATCTTGGCACTAGCAACTCGAAGGTGGTTATTTCAGTGTTTCAAATGCACCTTGGACGTGTGATACTACTCCACCCTAATTTGCGTCTGACTAGGCCCAGTTATTTTTAAACGTCGTCATCCAGACTGAATCACCAACCGCGTGGGACACTCATCGCCGACAATTACGTTGTGTTGTTGTTGTTTATCAGACGGCAGCTTGGTCAACAGTCTGGGCAGCACACACCCCCTCCAGCTGGACACGTCTGGGGACACGCCAGGCAGCCTCGACGCTCTCCAGGCCGTCGCCGTGGAAACCAAGGCGGGACCGGCAGCCACTGTGGCCGCCAGTCATGGGGCGTGTCTAACGCTGAATGACCATGACCGCATCAGACAGTTCATCCAGGAGTTTACCTTCAGGGGACTGCTGCCTCACATAGAGAAGAACATCAGACAGCTTAATGACCAGGTAGACACACGCCCGTGTTTCATTCTACAGCGGTCATGCCGTCGTTTCTGGTGACTTTTTGATGAATGGACACGATCGAAGATGTCCTGACTCCTTCTAATGATCTAATCTTATTCTCTCTCCAGCTGGTCTCTAGGAAGGGCTTGAGTCGCTCTCTGTTCTCTGCCACTAAAAAGTGGTTTGGAGGAGGGAAAGTTCCAGAGAAGAGTATCGCAGAGCTAAAGAACACTTCTGGCCTCCTGTAAGGGCAAAACCTTCCTCATCTTCATCGCTATCAAGTTAACATTAGAAATCCTTTTTCCAGTTAGGTAATGCAGTTAGACTGAAGCCCTCACCCTGCTCTCTGCCCAGTGCTTGTAAAGATGATTTATAGATGACTCTGTAGTCACACTGGCAGATTCAGTATGAACATATAAAATGTTACTGGGTTAACCATCTGTGTCCAATCAGTGTAGAACAACAGAAAAGACAGAGTCACTGGAGCTCTGCATCCTTCGCCTCCTGAGCTATCTGACCTTTGCCCTCTACCCTTTTGTGACATCCTCAGCTATCCCCCAGAAGCACCCGAGCTGCAGATCAGGAAGATGGCCGACCTGTGTTTCCTGGTTCAGCACTATGAGCTGGCCTACAGCTGTTACCACACAGCCAAGAAGGACTTTCTTTCCGACCAGGCCATGCTGTACGCTGCTGGGGCACTGGTGAGAACACACACACACACACACACACACACACACAATACCTGAACACACATACTGGACATTGTCCTTAAGGCTGCTTTGCAAATGACACAGCAGGGAGGAAAGGTTTAGGTGTAGGACTGACAGCAACACACGCACACGCACACACACACCTGTCTAACCTACTTCTGAATGAAGGAGTCCTGAGTTTTTGTTGTTCTGGAGGCCTAAGCAGGTGGTGCTGTTACCCCCCCCCCCCGCTGACCTGAAAGAAAGAGTCTGAAGTTTGTCCCGTTGCAGTTTTGGGGGAGCCCTCGAACTGCTTCAACAACAAGTATCATTTGTCGTCTGAGAGTGTGGGGAAAAAATGTAAATGGAAAAAGGGACGATACAACAACAAAAGCATCCAATGAATGTATTAACATCAAGCTTTTCCCTCACAGATACACAACATTGGAAAACAGCCTTTCCAAACACACAGACGGTAGTGACCCCCCCCGCTACCTGTCCTGTCATGCGTCAGTGTTAGTGATGCGGCCGTGCCTCGTGTCATTTCTGGGTCGTTGGGAAAAATGAATGTGACCTCCTCTTCCTGTGCAGGAGATGGCAGCGGTATCAGCCTTTCTACAGGGTGGGGCTCCGAGGCCATATCCAGCACACTACATGGACACTGCTATACAGACCTACAGGGATGTGTGCAAGTACGAAGTTAACACACACACACACACACACTCTGACACCAAGACTCACTATCCATATCCAGTAATACTCCACCTTGTACGACGCCGCTCTCCACCTGGTAGTGTGTACGTGTGTTTTCTTACTGCACCCCTGCCCCCCAACAGAAACATGCACCTGGCTGAGCGGTGTGCTCTCCTCAGCGCTGAGATCCTCAAGAGTCAAGCCAAGTACTCTGACGCCGCCACCCTCCTTATCAAGATGACCAGTGAGGTGAGCAGTGCTCAACTGGCCTCCGGCTCCGTGGAACTGTGGGAGTCCATGTGCGGCCCGGATCATTGGTTTGATTTCAGACCCGTAGAAATCATTTCTCCAGGGAAATGCTGCGTGTCCGGGGTGGGTAACTCTGTCTGTCTTCCCCCAGGACTGTGACCTGCGCTCTGCCCTCCTGTTGGAGCAGGCTGCCCACTGCTTCATTAACATGAGGAACCCCATGGTCAGGAAGTTTGCTTTTCATATGATCCTGGCTGGACACCGCTTCAGCAAGGCAGGGCAGGTGAGTGGGCCTAGAGCAGGTTAAATCTGGGCTGTGATCTGTAGACAAGTGAAGAGGGAAACAAGGGCTTTCAAATGATTCAAATAATCAGGATTCATTGAATAATCTTCTGTGGTTAATCGTGATTAATCACAGTTTTAGAATGTTTTTAGATTTGGCTCAAAAATAAAAAAAAATCAGTTTAAAAAGCAGTGCATTATGTTACCAGCATAGTGTGTTTTTATTTAAATGATGTGGTTGCCCACCAAGATGTCACAGCCCTGAAATTTCAGCCCACAAATTACCACAATATCTGGCAACATCTATTCGTTGTCCGTGTATATCTAAACTGAAAGCTGCTTGTCTCGGATCCTGTAGTTCTAGTATCCCTACCATATTGCTCTCGATCAAGGAACCAAGTAAAATAACTGCTATGTTTGACTACTGCATAAAAACATATCAGTGTTTTTACTGGGTTAAGGATTGTAAATGTTTTGCATTCATTAATATGTTATCTCTATTAATGTCTACAAATTCAACTTTATTGCGGAATTGTGGGTGTGTAACCATAGCTAGACATAAATGCATCTGCCCTGCAATTCCACTGGGGTTTATATCAAATGCAAAGGCAGGGACATTGACCTGCGTAGGGTAACATCTCTCAGATATGACATTAAACCGGTGTTCTAGCGTTGGCTGACGGACTAAAATGAAACATTCTGCACGCTTAGGAAATACGTTTTCTCCTCTTCACAACGCACGTTGTTCACTCATGGTAACGGATTGCATCTGTGCAGTACATATTAGTTGTTTTCTGTTCCAGATGTTCTTTTTGCTTCACCTTCTGTCTTCTCGTTTTGTGTTCTTCCTTCCTGTTTCTCCCTCTTTGCCCCTCCTGTCTCTGCCTCGCTCCCATCCCTGTAGAAGCGCCACGCTCTGCGGTGTTACTGTCAGGCTATGCAGGTGTATAAGGGTAAAGGCTGGTCTCTGGCTGAGGACCATATCAACTTCACCATTGGTCGCCAGTCCTTCACACTGCGCCAACCAGAGAACGCCATCTCTGCCTTCAGACACATCCTGACCAATGAGAGCCAGCAGACCTCTACACAGCAGGTGGCCTTCCTCCGGGAATACCTCTACGTCTATAAGGTAACTCAACACTGACAGAACCTAGACTCAATGTTTGCGTAGTCACGTATTCCTGGGCTTACTGCCCAAACCAATGAGACGTTTATTGGGGGGACATTTTAGAAAAGGTCAAATTTTAAAACCCACAACTGACATTTATCACAAAATGTATATGGCATGTACCAACAATCGATTGAGCATCCCCAGTGTTGTGATTTTGCTGCGCTAGAACGTTTGTTTTTCACATGGAAATGAGTTATTTCACAAAGTTCTATCAAATGGCAATAGTGGGAGGGAGAACAATATAACCAGATGTATAACCAGATGACTCTGCTGGTACCTTCACCCTGCCCTCCCTGAGGGAGAGACTTGTATGCATAGGAAGTCCCACAATTACTTGAAGTGATTTTAGAACGCATGAAAGTTGTAGATATTCGTCATTATTCCCCTTTAACGTTTGCGATGTAACATACACATGATCTTCATACACTCATCACAACCTTAACAACATTAGTGTGACATTATTTCAACCCCAAAACTAGGAGCCTACCTTATAGAGTCGAGAAAGATAACAGCCTAATCTGTACTCTGTAGAGTCTTCCCTATAACCCTAAACCAAGACTGTGATGTGATAGACTCTGGATAGCAGTTTCCTCTATAACCCTAAACCAAGACTGTGATGTGATAGACTCTGGATAGCAGTTTCCTCTATAACCCTAAACCAAGATCGTGATGTGATAGACTCTGGATAAAAAACAATAAAACTGTCCCCCCCATTGTTTTAGTATTGAGTATTTTGAAATTAAACATGGTATTGATATCAAAAGTCAGAATACCTGTATCATGACGACACTACTCTGTCCTCCATAACCTCCAGAGTTGACTCACGCCTGAATTAACTTGTGTTTCAGTGGGATAGAATCATTGGCTACCCTCAGGACTGCATTACCCAGAAGGACATGAGGAGAATACATAATGCGGCTTAGGGATGATATCATTCCTCTAGTCCTGGCTTTACTTCTACTATATTTTCAGAGTTTGGATTGTGAAGGTCAGACACAAAGGAAGAAAGAAGAGTTGGCTGGAACAAAATGGCAGTTATTTTGATAAGAAAAGGTTTCTTGAACTCACAGATTGAATAGCTCTCCTTTAAAAAAAAGAAGTGTTTCCTTGTTAAAGAAGGTTTATTTTCATGTTGAAGAGGCTTGTCAAGTTGCTGTGTTGCCGCTTGTTAAACCACGGACAAAGAAAAGCGTGATGTATAGAGCAACCCATTTCTTCCATGTTGTTCTCCAGGTCTTTAAAAGGCTATTTTCTCTCTCAAAAGAAACACATGTCATCTGACATTTTCACTCACACACCCAGAACTCAGGTTATTGGTTATATTGTACTGTGCTCTGATTAATACATCAAAAAACTGGAAGCCTGTCCTCAATATAACTCTTTTCAAATCAGTTACATCTGGAAATGTTGGTTTTGGGTTAGTGGAAATCAGCTGAGCTTGTTTCAGATGAATGTGGATATTCTAACATAGCTCAGCACCCTCTTATTGCGTCTTGCCCAGGTGGCTACATTTTAAAGTGTTAAACTATGGTCCCTGTTCCTTCAGAATGTGACAGGAGTGTGTGATGTGGCACTACCTCAGCTGCCCCTACCCTACATCAACAGCTCTGCCACCAGAGTCTATTTCGGCCACGAACGCTGCCTGGCAGAGGGTAAGACTGACACACACACACACACACACACACACACACACACACACCTCATGCGTTGGCACCTACATTGACCATGAACACTTTACTGCCTTGAATCATCGTTTTTGCAAATGTCTTGCTTGTGTTAGTAGTTTTTTTAATCAGCTCTATGTGATGCCTTAGGATTTAAAGAGCACTCCTCTCCTCACAGATTTCTGAATTTAATTTTTACGTGCTTATTGTTTGTGTAATTCTTGCTGTTGTCTAGCTATTGAGGGTATCACCCACTTGACTGCTATTTACTCCTTGAAGGAATGCACACCCACTTCAAAGAATTTCCTAGAATGTACTGCTTCTCCTTGCTGTGGACAGAATTTCTGCTCAGTTGAGCTTTGTGCTTCCTATTGTTCTTGGATTTCAGAGTTTTACTCTACTGAAAATACAAATTCAAATACTGTTTTTTGTGGTTTGTGACCAATTCAAATTCAAGTACTAATTGGAATTAAATAGCAATTCATACATGTAATTCAGAATGTACCCAAATTCTGGGATTCACAGCCTGTCATCCTTCAGCACATGAACACCACATGAACTCCAGAACAATTCCTTTGAGGGGCTGCAGCAGTTTGCATGTGTTTATCTCCCTTACAGCACTGAAGTCATTCCACCAAGATACCGTTAGATTTAGTTTCTCTCAGGCAATTTGGCTTGCAACCGTTTTATTTATTGGTGTTGTATTATTTCTCTTTTTTATGTATTTTATCAGCCAAAAGCTGCCAGCTAATGGAAATGTTGGGATGCACACACATTGCTTCTCAGTAATCCCATATTTAAAGCTGTGAAGATTGTGTCTGTGTGTTTGTGCATGAACGTTTGTGAAGTGTAGCGGCTGGTGCCCTCCTGCTGAGGCAAACTGTGACTAGTTTCCTCATTAACAGAGGACTTGAAATGAAGGTCAGGAGGGTTAAAGACTGTCTCAAATGGCACCTGATTTATTTTATAGAGCACTACTTTTGACTAACGCCCTATGGATCCTCTCTATTTAGGGAATAGCGAGCCATTTAAGACACAGGCAGAGTGTTAAGGTGAGCAGGGCTGAACCCCAGAATACATTGCATTTGTAAATTAGCCTGCCTGGAGTTAGCCCGTGCCTCCACTGATTACAGCGGCTTCATTTTATCCAGGCTCTCCAGTTTAACACGACACAGTGTCGTAACATTCCTTCCAGAAGTAATTTCCAATCCTGTGTTTAGCACAGTGGGAAGTATTGTGTTGTGGTGTTCGTGGCGTACTTTTTCCGAACGTGCCGGATGTGTTTGTATGTCATTAGGGGCGCGTGCGTGTTTCTATCACCGGTGTTGAGGACCGACGGTGGCATAAACATGAAACCTGATGAGCCATTATACACATGATGAAAAGGGAGCCACCAGAGAGGCATGTGTAGGAGTGTGTCTGTGGACGGGGGCTGAAATAAAAACCATACATTACTATACATTGTCGGAAGGCATTAATGAAAAACTCTTAAGCCTGCTAGCGATTAACATGTGTGCACATGTATGATAAGGCTGTGTTAACCATGTCACTTTAATTTCTGACAATTAAGACCAGTCCTCCCCCCCATTTATTTCATTTGCCGCCAGTTTCTGGAAACTTGTGTGTATACTATATATTCTACTGTATTGTGCCTGTTTTATGCGTTGTGATCTGAATGATTGATTGGTTGTTATATTGGTTAATGGTCAGGTGAGAAGCAAGCAGCAACCCATGTTTCCCTGGATCAGGATTTTGACCGTGACCTCGCCGCCATGTGGCGGGATCTCGAGGAGCAGGTGGTCGCCGCCGCAAATCGCGGGGTCGTCCCAGCAACCTTTCAAGCCACCCAGTGCTGTCTGAACAGTCAGACGGACAACCTCCGCTTCCCCCTGGCTGTAGTAGAGGGTAAGATCTCAAAAGGCTTGTACAGCGTTTGTCTAACGTGTCCGAGAGGTTTGGGGCGAAGTTACGATGGCATTAATGATGACTGATCGCCATCCTCACGGGTGGCAGTTAGCATTTCGAAGTGTTGTTTCATTATGTTTGAACTTGTACCACTAGCGCACGACTGTGCAGTATTGTGATATGCCAAGAGGACTGTTATCGACCGTGTTTAAAACTTCATACGTACGTGGTAGTTAAAGATGCATTCTGTGACTTCTTTAGTCACAGAATGCATCTTTAGTGCTAATTGTGGTGCTATCAAGCCATACTGGCTCCCCGGGAATTGCCATTTTGTGACAGTTGTTTTAAAATTATTTAAAATAATTTTCTGTTAATCAAAAAAATCCCAGACTGTTAATGTTGGGTGAGCCAATGGCCAAATGTCAATTTGTTTCCTTCTTGCTCTTCCTCATAACAATGCACCAACAACAGAAATATGAAATCAACGCCAGAGTCCTCTACAACCAATTAGATGTTGAGTGGAAATGCAACAACAGTCAGGATGTAAAATAATTTAACACTTAAAATCTAACACTGGCTTAGGCTAAAAACGAAAAGGCATTGTCTATTATTATCCTCAGGCAACAGGGAAGACTGGCTTTTTAAATTATTTACACACAATCATTTTGCCAGTAGAGCTATCTGGATAGCAACATCTTCGCTGGATACAAATAAAATGGATACAAATAAAATCAATGTGCCAATTTAGCCGAGCTCTTAAAGTCATAAAGTGGCCTAATGGGAAAGTGCTTACCCAGATAATCTAGCTGAAATATCAACAAAATATTATTTTTAAAGGTATTACAATCTCACAGTTATATTTAAGTAGGCTACAACAGACATTAGCCCTACCAAAATCATTCCATGGCTGGATGAAATAAATAAATAACCAGGCATAGGACTTTTTCATTAACTCGTTTTAAACATGTTTTATGTTAATAATAAATATTCCGTAAAGATATGGACTTCATTTACACTGTGCCAATGGAACGTGTAACTCAAGTTTTATATTCTGTTTCTCATTTGAATGAAACTCCCTGTGCACCCTGCGCCTTCCTCAAAACAAATCACATGATGACTCCATCTTTCAGTTTGTCTATGGAAAAATATGGCTAGTTTATACTTTCTTTAACGACAACTGTAGACCATTAGAATGCAACGATAAAAATGTTCTATCGATTATTACTTACACAGTTACTGCATGTTGCACTCTTAATTGTCCACAGGCATGTCGTTAGATGTATAAAGCAGCTTTTACAATCTGTCTTTCACCCCTCCTGTCTTTTAGCAAGTCTGTTTTATCTCTCATCGATGTCTTTAACAAAATATGAGGGTGAAAGCTCGCTAGCCAAACCCACTGCACACCTGCACCTACAGGTACAGCAGTTTACAAATTTTGTTGAGTTCTCCTCAAATTCTCTTTATCATTAATTCTGGTTTTCTCTGTTGTTGTGGTCTCGGTTCTCGTCCTGGACTTTCTCTACCTCTAGAACCCATCATAGTTGAGGTGGTGTTCCGGAACCCACTAAAGGTTCCGCTGGTTCTCTCTGACGTCTCACTACTCTGGAAGTTCGCGCTTAAAGACTTCTCCCGACCTCAGGATGACTCAGTCGGAGACGCCTTGGCCTTCAGTAACGAGAAGGAGACCCTAGTTCCCAGGGTGGGTGTGTGTTCTCTGGTCTGTGAGCCCACAGTGCTGAGAGCAGGACTGAGTTCCTTAGTACTCCCTCTGTGTTCCTTTGTTGCCTGATCAATAGGACCCTACTGTCATCAGGCTTGCTTGACCTGTTTTCCAACCTTTGTCGCTGCAGACGGCGCAGAGAGGTGACATCATCGCCACAGAAGTCATCCCAGACTTCTTCCTGAACCCTGAGGAGACAAAAGTGGTGAGCTGCCTTTCATGGTTCTCTGATGTTCTCTTGCTGTCTTTCCTCTCCCTTTCTTTTTCTCTACTCTCTGTTTCTGACTTCTCTGTCCGCCTCCAACCCACAGCCTTTTATCTGTCCCTAATCCTGTCTGTCCCTCCCTGTCTGTCTGTCTGTCTGTCTGTCTGTCCCTGCCTTTCTGTCTGACCGCTGTTTTTCATTCCTCTCCTCTCTACCCAGGCTCGTCTGAAGCTGCTTCCTCACCAGACAGGTCAACTCAACATCCTGGGTCTGGTCTATAACCTGGCCTCCACCCCCTCTACTGGAGGCACGACGGTCAGCAGCAGCGCAGCCTTGAAGAGTGATGGTAACACACACACACACACACACACACACACACACACACACACACTGGGAAACCTGTGCTCTGATTAAGCAAGAAGGTACACGGGGGTGTGTTCTTGGGGACAATGTGGAGTGTATTGTGTACAGGAGTTTTGGCAATATAGCACAGTCCCCTAAGGTGCCTTGTTGCTGTTATTAACTGGTTGCCAACTTAATTACAACAGTAATTTTGCATCATGTCAGATTACCGGTGGATAAAGCTGTTTTGGTTCTCTTTACAGGTCCCTCCGCCGCAGACGGGACATCAGTTCGTGGTCGACAGGACCTTGAGATCCAGGGTCCGCGGTTGAACCAGACCAAAGAGGAGAAGACCTCGGTCAGCCACGGTCCTGACCGACGTCTCGACCCCACCATCACACCCCCAATGCCTCTACTTGAGGTACTTGCTCACCACCAAATCAAGCTGGGCCCCTCCTCATTAGAAATGACTGTAGGTGTGGGAGGATTGGATTGTCGGCAATCATAGAATGGCTCAGGACCAGAGAGTATGGGTTCAAACTTTGACTATACAATAGACATTAAAAATGGGTTGCTTTCGGACTATTACGTTTTGGGGGATTTCATCAACTTCATTTCTTTTCTATTTTCTGCAGTGATTTACCATTTAGATTAAACTGAGTCCTTTTGCTCTCTTTCTCTTCTCCCTTTTTATGCTGTCTGTCTGTCCCTCCCCTTCCTCCCAGGTGTTCTTCCTCCAGTTTCCCACTGCTCTGCTGTGTGGTGAGATCAGGAAGGCCTACGTTGAGTTCTGTAACGTGAGTGGCGTTCCCCTGTGTGGCCTTCGGGTAGTGTCCACCCACCCTGACTTCTTCACCTTCGGAAGCTCCTCCCTAGCCACGCCGCTCACCCCCCTCAGCCCCACCTCTTTTGAGAACTGCTCTGCCTACAAGACTCTGGCCACACCCCCAGGTGCCACGCCTGGGTCAGTCGCCGCAGTGACGCTGGTGTCCGCAGGGGACTTTGGGTTGGGGGAAGGGGGGTCTGGTACATGTAATGGAGTAGCAGAGATCCCCCTAGAAGACGGGGTACTGAAGCCTGGCCAATCTACCCAGCTGCCACTGTGGCTTAGAGGTCCAGACCATGAAGGAGTCCATGAAATCAACTTCCTGTTCTACTATGAGAGCGCTGTCAAGGGGGGCAAGATCAGGTAGGATGTTCACTCTGCCTGCTAAGATCAGGTAGGATGTTCACTC
>JACXGI010004733.1:33092-51579 GCA_016801175.1 Esox masquinongy | reverse complement strand
TTGCCAGCGGTTTAGACATTAATGGCTGTGTGTTGAGTTATTTTGAGGGGACAGCAAATTTACACTGTTATACAAGCTGTACACTCACTACTTTACATTGTAGCAAAGTGTCATTTCTTCAGTGTTGTCACATGAAAAGATATAATCAAATATTTGCAAAAATGTGAGGGGTGTACTCACTTTTGTGAGATACTGTATAACTGCAAAAATTAACTTGTCTTTGTTCACCATAAATCAGCGCAAAGTATTTGTACTTAGCTTTTTAATTCACTTTTTCAAGTACTTTTCATTTAATAGGTTGAATATGGACCAAAATGTTGATTTAAGATTTTGTAGTTGTTATAAAGTTTTAAAAATAACTGTCTAGAAGAGGTATAAGTCATCTATTTAGTTTTGTTGAAATGCAGAAAATTATTAGTGTTATGTAGCAAAACTATTGTGGGGGTGTATCAACCAAACCCTGTCAGGCTGTCCACAACTACTTTTTAAGCCAAAGTTCCGTCTTTGGCTAGAGTCATACCATTTCTTTACATCTAGAGGTAGTGCTTTATAGCATTTACTGTTGTGTATTTTCTCTATCTTTTAGTAAAAAATCTTCTTTGACATCCATGTTCTGTTGAAATGCATGTTTAAGAAGACTATTGTAACTACAAATTTCTATGCATTCCAGACGATTTTGAATTTCTCAATACCATTTAAATTTGTTGGGACTGGATATTTCTGTGTGATCGGGATCATTTGAAAAGGTTTCTGACAAACAGTACAGAGGCAATATCTAGGTGGGTGATGCTTAAGCAAATAAAACATTGAAAACATTACATTCTTAATTTTTTATAATAATATTTTGATGAACATCTTGAGGTCTGTATGTATGAAGGACTAACGTAAGATTGTGTAAATGTCTAACCATTATTACAAAAATAAAATAAGATGTAAAATGAAATGTAAAACAGTAGACAATTAGATTACAGTATAATTCATTAGAGTTATTCATAAATAGAAAGTACATACAGTATGTTAAAACAGTGTGCCCCTTTATGAAACACTTTTCATAAAGGGTTTGTGCTTGTTAGGCACATTGAATTAATTTGTAGTTATTATAGTACTATAATAATAAGCTACAGATTCGTTACACATCATAATGATATGATAGGCATAAGCCCGAAGAAAACTGTGGATGATACACAAATGTTGCTTTTTTTTAAGGAGATGTACAGGAGATGCATTCACTGCACTCAGATCTGATGCAGTTACAGTTTGTGAAAACTTTTAAACAATAATTTACATTGTATAAACATTTTTTGTAGTAAACAGCTGTGTAATTGCATAATGCAAATTATTGCTAATGTTCCATCTAACAACATAGCTTGCTACATCGCTAACATCGTTTTTGACTTGCTGTTTTTGTCACATGGATGATATGTCACGTAGAAGAGAGACATTTTATGAAACCTAGCTAATATAGCAGCTGCAATTAACAAACTACGTGTTTTTTTCTGTAGTGGTTGAGGAGCGGAAGACTGCTGTTCGTCCTTTTTTGAGTTTATTGGAATATCGACAGGATTGCTTGGGATTTAGCATGATGTTGTGTTGATGACTCGCCCATGAGCTCGGTCTGCATTTCCCCTCATAGTCGTCCGGTGTGAAATGCGGACTATACACCCGCAGACATTCTAGTAGCCTACTTTATGTAACCTAATGTTTCTAAAAGCCGACAACCACCGCTTTCATAATTTAATAAATACCACAGACAACCACAGAACAGGCATAGTTTTTTTAGGAAATACATTTTATACAGATTAATTATTAGTGTTACATTGCAAAATTATTCTTGGGGCGTACCAGGCTAAGTTAGGGACCCTCACAGAGTGACTTTATATCACACTAGACTACATTGCTCTTGTTAATTTTTTTATTGATTATGACCAGTAAGCCTCAACTCAAGCATTAATTAATTACCTCTTGGTTCACAATATACCTATTGAGCCACCATATTCATCCTAGGTGTTGGTTATGCTGGTTGGGTTTTTGACCCACTGGGGAGTCAACCTACTCCCACATTCCAAGCAATATAGGACATGTCCTTATTTGGCAACAGTTACAACGCATTGATCTGATCTTAATTAAATTAGTTTTTCATTGAAAGATTGAAATCTGTACGATTTCCCTTTGAGCACAGATGATCAAATTTCCATTACCCCATGAAGTATCCGTGTTTAATAATTCTGTAAAGCTATCATCTTTTTTAAATCTACTCTACAAAAATACCATGTAGCACAAATGTGTAGATGGGAAAAAAGTAATTTTTTTCAAATCAGATAGGTGTCGGGTAATCTCGTTCCCAGACACTTCCGCCAAAATGCGCACGAAGTCTGGTGGAACAGTCTATCAAATGTGGCCTTCATTAGCCATCAAGAAAAATGTGATACATTATACGGAATCATTGGCTTAATCATCTTAGTCTACCAACCAATAACATTTCCCCATCTGCTGTGCATCCAATCACCAATTGCTGGGCTATAACAATGTTGTGGGAAGGCTGAGTGTACAGAATACACAAGACTGTCTCTCTACATACACAGAATATTCACTGGTAGAACAAGGTAGTTAGGCAACCTTTATATTAAAAGTTGTTTATTCTGATAAAAATGCTAAAACAGTAGCTAGTTAGCTAATTAAAGGAACATTGCATTCAGTGTTTTAGGCTACTGCTAGTCGATTAACCTTTCTTTTGAAATTAAGTTGCTGGCTCAGGCTAGACTGGATAGTTTCCTGTTAGCTGGTTTTGAAGCACATTGATCTCGTATTTGTCTATTTGACCATCGTCAACATCATAAAAAAGCTGTGTCATTTTTAACTGGTTACCAACGGAGTATGGATGACAATGAGCTGCCTTGCATTCACTGTGTCTACATTAACTTAGACATGACTCATCATCTGTATGATCATTAACTCTGTCTTAGAACTCTATCAGCTTGACAGTTTGATCAGGCTGCCTCTGAATGGATGAAAGTTCTCAATGGCAAATTATTTTTAATCCACTCATTGTTTTGGTCAAGATCAAAAGGCAAAGCTGAATTCTGGAGATGACAAATGAAGGGAACAGAGGAGAGGAGCCCTTTGATTGGTCCTACATGTCGGCGTATTGTGACAAATGCTATTTAGTTGTTTTTCGATTGGTTAAATGACAGAAGTTGATACTACCTTTCCAGCTGAGATATGTCTCTCCCTAGATTTGTTGTCTCTGTCTCTCTCTGTCTTTTTCTGTTTCTGTCTCTATTTTTCTGCTGCAGTTAGAAAAGGGTTTCTTCCTCTCCTGCTGCTTCTTTTTTTTATCTCAGTCACATTGGGGCCTTAACAGACCTGCTATCGCTCCATCTCCTATCAGTCATTCTCGCCGCATCCTGCAATCCCAGCATTCATAGCTCCTGGTTGATAGCCCTCCCCGGCGTTGTGGCTGTGTTATCTGCTGTCCTCGTAGCGATGCCGGTTGCTCTTCTGAATATTGGGTAAAGAGAGCTATCTTATTAACAGCACGCTCCCTTCAGGGGAACGTTACCTCCTCCCCCACCGCCACCATCCCAATCTCTCTGCTGAACCCCACCCAAAACAGTTTTCAGAGCAAAGTGCTTCTTTGTACAGACTCAGAAGTCTCCCATAGGCATTTCTAAAGGCTTCAGGTATTGGCTTATGTTTGTTTTAATGTGAACCAATGAGTCACTTAATCATGTTTTAGCAGTTGCTGCGTCCATCTATAATGGTGACTTATGCTTGATCCAACTCTGAAATAGTAATATACTGTTTTGCCCACATGACTTCCCAGCTCCCTTGCACTGAAACTCTGCACAATTTCATTGTCACACCAGAAGTGAGAATACATTTGTAAAATTTTGAACAGTTCTTTATTTGTAAATGGGGCAATGAAATGGGGGAATTGCATTTATTGGAGCATGGGTCTATCTGTAGATGGGTGACTCATGATCACCGAACATAACAGATTGATGTTATTACCAAAGCACTGGCCTTTCTGGCTCCCTGCCTGGAACGGGGTGAGATAGAGGGATGGACCGAATGTTTGCAAGCTAACTCTCATCCTACTCTGCTGCACCCTAGCCCATCTGTGAATTTCTGACTCAAGAATATCAGAAGGAAACTGAGAATGAACTGTTTGTTCTCAACAGCTCTGTTGGAAGTGTCAAACACGCACTACTGATGAACACAAAACGTTTTGGACAGGTTTTGTTTGCTAAGCATAATTTTGTGCTTATGAGCTTTTTTTTTTATGTTTCGCTCTATAATGCGACAGTTAAACGTAACCACTAATGGCAGGGCCTGAGTAAACATCAGGCTGTTTTATGACTTTGCTTTGAGAGCAAATGATGATGGTTCTGTAGGAAGAGGTATAGAGTGAGGGATAGAGTGAGAGTGGGAGCGAGAGAGAGGTGTATTATGATTGTATTTGACGTTAACAGTTGTCTCTGTGCAATAGATAGCCATCAATCTTTTAGATCAGGGCTTTGACCTTCTCATTTGAAACAGTATGACACTTTATGCAAGCCTATTTGCACTTCTGTGCTTTTGTATCTTTCAGACAGCTTCTGACTCAGCAGTAATGTAATATTGAAACTACCATGGTATATGTGAGGTAATGTGCTGCTATTCTATTTGAAGTACAGTTTCTCATTTGTTCGGTTCAAGTTGGACTTTGTTATCCCTATAGCTCCAAGGCTTGTCTGGCTCTCTCTATCTCTCTCACTTCTGTATCTTTTTAAGGACTCTTTCCTTTCATATATTTCATGCTTCTCCAGATCGGTTTCCTGTGTTTCCAACTCCTTATTCCCGATAAAAGGCTTCATCTTTTTCATCTTTTTCTTCTCCTTCCACATCTCGATCTAATTCATCTTACTACTTCATTACCTACTTCTGCTTCTCCATCTCCTTCTCCCCCTCCTTCCTCTTCTTATTTTGGGCCAGGACAACAGATTACTAAAATACATCCTTATCATTCAGCACCCTAACAGCTGGTGGAGGAGGTTTGTTCTTGAAGGTTGTCATGGTGACAGCTTTGCCATATCTGTCTGTCTGCCTGACTGTGTTTTCAGTCCCTGCGATCACACTTATTTAAGAGCTCTGAAATGACTCTGGACATGAAATGTGTCAGCGCAAATGTGTTTGACAGCGCGTCCAAGCCATTCACGACATTCTGGGCTTAAGCTACAGTTCATACAAAACATTAAAGGGCATATTAGGTCTGTGCTGGAGAGTAGCATCATTTGTGAATCACTTTCAACAGCCAGGATTAGTTTCCCCTAATTGCAATGAAAACAGAGCTTTGATATAATCTATAGCGTTAAAGGCGTCCTACCTCCTGAGAGGTGAACTGTCTCATACCATTATGACAGAGCAGATCATGTCTCACCAGTTGCATACCGGAATTCTGCATACTGCTACACTGAGTATTGAGTCCCCTTGGCTAATTAATTAATACACTTAATCACCTTTTGCCAATTGGGTTTATTCCAGGCAATATTTTCCATTTAATATTCCCTCTGAACTCTGCAAATAAAAACATTCACGGCAGCAAGTAATCTTGTCACAGAGCCTTTAATGGGGTCAGATGGGGAAGAGTCAAATATGATAAGCCTGCCACTGGAATAGTCAGTATAGGCTTTGGGGGGGAGTCCGATGACATGTGTCAACTTACTGCCAGGCATTTTGTGGTTTATGTTTGACATGAAACTTGGTTTTAAGAAGGTCCACTTATCAGTGCTTAATCCTTACTCCATAATCCTGTCTGTCTGGGATTCATAAAACAAAGATATTACTTTTGGGATCAAGAAGACAAATAGGTTTCATTAGTTTTTCTTTTTATAAAATCTTACTGGCGAACAAACATTGCTGAGGTGTGCCCTTGGTCTCTTTTAATGCTAGTGCTTTGCTCTGTGATTTTGTTAATGAAAACTGGGCTATCATACCTGTGTGTGTGTGTTGATACATAGAGAGCTATTTGGTGAGACAAAGCCATGTGAACGATGCCTCCGGCACTAATATTGCAGCACAGAAAAGCACATCGACCCGACCCCCCGGCATCCAATTTATTTTTAACCTCTCTTTTTCTTTGCTGTCTTCAGATGCTCCTGGCTTCCCACTAGAGTGTGTGTTTAGCAATGCATTAACACGGCACAAACCTCCCGTTCATGAGATGATAAATGAATTTCACTGGCCGGCTCTGAGACCTGTAGACCACAGAAGTTGGATCAGTGACCACAAAACACTTTATGTAACTGTACTCTTCAAGTTTGTAAGACTCTAATTGTCCACAAGTGATTTGAGGAGAGATTACGTTAAGAGCAGAAAACCACATTAGGACTCTATAACGCTGTCTGTTAATCCATACAATAAGACTGGGGCTGTATTATTGAGGCATTATATGTGATCAAAGCTTGATACCAGATGTTCTTTGACATTGACTTTGTGGACATATTTATGTAGGCAACAGGACAACTCAGGTTTTCATGGTTCCTGAAAGGTTTCATGGTTCCTGAAATACTAAAGGCTCTGAGGGAAAGGGTAGATGTGTGTGTGTGTGTGTGTGTGCGTGTGTCTGTGTGTGTGTGTGTGTGTGTATGGTAATTCAACAGCATATTATGTGTTTTCAACCTCCCTTTATTGTAATGAGGTTGGTGGGCTGTGTGTAATTGATTCCACATTTCATGGGATATGCTGTCATGCAAGCCGTGTTGGTTTTAGGGTAAATATGGTGTCTGAGGTTTCCTATAATGATCACTTAACAGACGGAACACCTATTTTACACAGCTCATATTGTCCTCAATTATACAGAGTTTCTAAACATATTCTTGTCATGGTCAGAGACTGCCCTACATAGATCCTTCTTGGACCTTCACAATGATAATTTCCTGATGCGTGTGTGTTTTAGGAGTCATTTTTCAGGCCAATCAGGCATCTCCCATTTTATGTCCGTGCTGTTATCACTGCTCTGATGAAGCATGAAAGTGCTCCGCTCACTCACCTTGAGTTGGGTGTGTGTAAGTGGAGAAGCATGTGTGTAAGTGTCTTAGTTTACTACATTTGTGAGGACCAAAAATATCCACAGTCAAACAATCAAATTCATCCTTGTGGGGACATTTCAGTAATCCCCATGAGGAAAAAGCTTATTTTGTTATGGGATAATTGTTTGGGTCCCCGCAGAGATGGTAAAAGCTAATGAATATGTGTGTGTGTCGGTGAGTGTGTGTGTGTGTGTGCACGTGTGTGTATGTGTTGAGTGTCTCTCTGGACTAGCATTTTGAGAATGAGGGGCGCTGTCTGTGTTACAAGTTGAATCACTAGCCTGAAGTGTGTTAGCCCTATCATTCCTTCTTTAATTCCCTTAGGTTTATGATATGCAGAGATACTGAGCATGGTGCCTCACAGTAGCTCAGCTGTTTGCTTATAATCTAACAGTAACAATGGCCACTCCACAATTCTAGAGCAGTGCAATGGAAAAAGGATTTTTTTGACAAGCAAAAACAACATTTCCTCAGATCCTTTTTACCTTATGCAACATCTTTTGAAAATGAACCCTTTTTTAGCATGCTTTTATGATGTGCTGTTTCTTGTGTCTGTAAATCCTTTGTTGTTTGTTTTCTGTTTTTTTAGATAATAATAATAACCATTATAATGATCTTATCTCATGACAATTTTTTCCACTGTTAAGAAGAAGAAATATCATTATTTTGACACTGACTCTACATCTCTGACAATGGAACACAGACAAGATGATCGCAGGCAAGCATGTACCACAGTAGAGTATGCAGAGGAAACCGGATTACCTGGAGGGCCTATGTGTTGCTTCTGTTTTGCCGCGGGGAGCGCAACTGCTTATGTTTGGGCTCATGGGATGCTAAGTGGCTAAGTGAAGTTTGGCTCATTGTGCTCGTCAGTTCTGTAATCCATTTTGGGACGAGAACCCCATTGGCTGTGCCTGTGGAGCTAGGAGTCAGGGCAACAGGGTGATGAATGGAACCGTTCATAGGGACCACAATAGGGGACCTCCCCGCTCTGCCTGGCTGAACTCACCCTATGGTACGGTGGACTGAGGAAGACACATTGACTGACTCATGACTGCTGGGTTTGGAGCTAGTGGAAGGGAGCACACAGGTGAGTCTCCCTTCCACTAGCACAGGTGAATCTATTTTGGCAGACGTAGAGACAAGCACACCTGCCAGAACAGAGAACACATTTTTCATTATGATTTCCCAGAAATAACGAATAAGCATGCACAGTAGGGGAATATGAGGTTAAAGGCACAGATACCTCCTGGTTCTCTGAGAAGCTGTCTTAGCTTATACATAGATGACAGAACCATGATTCTGAATGAATAAATTTCCTAACAAAGGTACAGCTCTTATTGATTAGTCCAAATGTGAGTAGAAGAGATCTATCACTGTTTCAAATTTTTTCAAAGGTAATTCAATAATTATAAGCTACTGTAACTATAAAACTGTAACTAATTTGTTACTTTGTGCATCAAAGAACTGGAATGATGTAGTAATGAGTTGTATGTGAATGAACAGCTCTTTTTGAGAGGCTGTTTTAGGTGAAAGGTTATTCACATATAGGTTACTAGATTGTTCACTAAAGATTACATATTGTCACTGCAGCAACAATAAATAGTGGGGAGAGCACATTTTTGTGTTTCATGTGAATATTCCAGTGGGGTATAAGTAGTAGGCAATCCAATAATTAGGGAAGGTAAAATGTAACCTATTTGAACAAGCATTTCCCAATCTAACATGATTGTAGCCCACTTTTTGTGCTTTACATTGGAGATTTGCCCTTTTCATTGTTCTGAAATTATTTTTAAGCAGTTTATTTGATGAGCCATTCGGGAGCAAAATGAGCTGGGTCTTTCAGATAAATTGAGTAACAAGACCTGGCTCACCGAAAAAACTCTGAATGCCTATCACTAAAATAAAATGGTCTCTGACAGAGGTGACAAGTATATTGGTTTTAGGAAAAAAAATATATTTTGTTTGTTCTTACTTTGTTTTTAAAATAGCATTAAACTCTGATAGCAGTGCATTTGTTGCTGTGGAAGAGAGAAATAGCCAGAATTTTTTTTTTCACATTTTTTTTGTTTTTGATCTACGTAAGGCTTTAAAAGGTATTGGCAAAAAAAAGGAACTGGTCCTGACAAGCTGGATTCATATCTATTGAAACGTTCAGCTGACTTTATTGCCCAGCCCCTTAGCTACCTATTTAATCTCACCCTTGAGCAAAATGTCATCCTCTAGTGTTTGGCAGTCAGCCTACGTTTTGCCGCTGTAGAAACAAGGTGAACCCTGAAACCTGAATCACGACAGGCCTATGTCTAGGTTATCAGTGTTATCTATAATCTCTGAGGCCATGGTGTCTCGTGCATTGAAGGGAGTTGTACAAATTATTTTATCTAAGTATCAACAAGGTTTCAGAAAACAGCACGGCCCTGCTACTGCAGTGAAAAAAGTGTAGAATTAATTAATGTCATAAATAAGAAACAGCAATTGGTCTCCATTTTTATCGATTTGAATAGGCCAATATTGTCAATTTTGATAGCACCATAATGAGACAGCTCCCATTTTACCTGTGTACCTATATTGTACTGCAGGTATAGATGACGCAGACACACATGATCGCACACAACCACATGACTGTATTGTTGACTGTGACAACAAGCTGATAAAAAAACTGCAAAAGGGCATGAAATTGGTGAAGCGTGTTTCTCTGAATTAGTTTAGAGTTAGGGTTAAAACGATAATGGACAATGAAGTGGGAGGATGTCAATGTTTTGAGCTCAAGTTCACCGCAACACCCCAATGAAACTCGTGCCTTCCTCGATGTGCAACTTGATGTTTAAAATTCATAAGAGAAAAATGCTTTGTGTATTTAAAATTATTTTTAAATAGGGTAGTTCAGATACCAGTAGGTATTGCTCCCCAACCCGGTTGTTAACTATTTAAGGTCCAAGTGTTTATTGAGCATTTGTTCTACATTATTAGGTTCCATTGAGCAACTACACTGTTAAAACTATTTCACAACACCCCAACCTGAGGTGTTTTGAAACATTTCAAGGTGTGTTGTGACACCACTTAATCAAGGCTTGTTCAATACCTTTGTCAGGGACTGGCAGCACTACCGGAAAAGGTTGAGTGCATTAGATACCTTCTGTTTTGATGTTGCTTCTCATTATATACTTGTGCACACTTTGCAGTTTTGAGACGCGTAGCAGTAATCTTTATTAGTAACTGAGTGATCAGAATAGCAGACCACACAGACAGACAGGGACAACATCCTTTTTTAGCCCTTAGTGGCTAAATGTTGCATTGATTAGATAGTAGCATGCAGACTCCGAAACATGGTATATTTACGACAATTTGATCAAAATTTTTTTGCATACTACTCAACTAGGGGCTGCCAGCTACCAGTAGCGTGCGTTCAACTTATCCGAGAGTCCTTTTCTACGGTATTGTAATGTTTACCATTTATTTCTGTATCAGTTTATGTAAGTCAGGTTAACCCATTTTGACAGGAAAGGTTAAGCCAAGTGTTCAATCCAAGAGCAGTAGAGGCCTTTCAGTAAACATTGCAGGATGCTGTATTTACCTCTTACATTAAAAGTTGGAAGTGTGGGAGTGCATGACTCATCATTGAATGCCATTTTGCCTGAAGGCTTGGTTATCTGTTCATCAGGATCTCTTATACCTTATGGGAAAACAATCTGCAGGATATAAGGAAAAAGTTTTATCAAACCTGCATACACCATTGTTTATAAAATAATAATGTACAAACATTTGTTCACAATCCACTTAAGAATAGATTAATACAAACTTTTCAGTTACTTCAATTAAGACATCTTCACTATTTTTGGTTATTATTCTCAAAGGATTTGGTTAAATTATTCACAAATGATTGAAAATACATGTATTCAGTTTTATTAAGTATATGTACATTTTTGTTTTCATATTTGAGTAAATGTCAATTTACTCACAAGTGTCAGACCATTTAAATGTCAGACCAGAATAATTTTGTTTTTTTATCATTTTAGACAGACGACAAACAGATGAATCATCTAGGCCAGTAACAAATAGACAATAAGCATTTGAAAAATTCATTGTAAATAATTGGTTTTGTTCAAGGTTCCATTATGTTGCAGTCTACCGTAGCTCAACTTTCTCAGCCACAACATAGACATGTTTGGAGTTGTAACTATCTCTCCGTCATCTTAATTAATTAATCACACTTTTATTGTTTCAGCTCTGTGATACAGAACTGGTTGGTTTATGAAAGTCATTGCTGTTGTACACGGCCGTGCCACAGTTTATACTCTAAGTAAATTAGGTTGGTAGTGTATGAATGCGCTCAACGGGTTATTATATGCGGGAAAATTATCCCGAAAGGTCACGTTTACGAGAGGAAATGTCACAATGCTTTAGATTAAATATGTGTCCTTCTCTTTCTCTTCCACACTATCTCCCCTTTATCAAACAAGGCACATATTATTTCTGAAACTGCAAAGGCTCAAAGTAAATATCAAAAGAATAAATGTAATATTGCTGCTTTTAATATTGGGATGTAGTTATTCAAAGTCTTGGAGTATACTGTAGGCAGGCTTCATGACCTCTTGATACTGTAAAAGCTAATGTTTATTTTCATTTATTTATATTCTTTCAAATGAAACCTCTTAGGAAAGTCAATGGTGCAAATTATATGCTACTCTTCCCCTGCATTTGCCATGAGTTGAAATGATTAACACCAAGGATATTTCCTCCATGTCTTTCCTTCTTGACTCCACGTCTGTTAAAGACTGACAGGGATAAAAAGTCCCTAATGGCTGTTTGAATTGATCCATGTGAGTTGACAAGTCGGCCCGATGAGGCGTCATCATTGTCCCGTTGAGATAGATGACTTTGGAGCGTAAAACGTCTGTGATTGGTGGATTTCTTTTCCTTTGAGCATTAATCAACAGAGGATTTACTTTGATGTGTATTACTGAAACTGAGATTCAACCCGCTGCCACCATAGAATTGAGCTCCACCACACTGAATATCAGAACTGCTAAGGGAAAGAAAATGAACAACATTTTCCCCCAGAAATCAGCTCATTCTATTTTGTTTCTTTGTCATCACAGCCTTTCCGAAATATATTTTTCTGTGGACAGATACACTGAATGTGACAGCTTTTGATTTAGGCGCTGATGTTCTTACCTCTCCAAACATTCAATTTGGGCGGCACTCCCAGTCCGTCACATTGATTTCTGTGAAGATGAAACTGTGATTGAACTGGCCTCTCCTACCACATGTCTCTTGCAGTTAGAGAGTTTGATGGGTGAGCTTTATAAAGCATGTCACCTGGTCCAATATGAGGTGAGGAGTGGACCAGTTCCACATGTCAATGCCTGCCGTTGTGTCAGTCAAGGTTTGTCTGGGGGTGGAATGTAGGGATGGGGGATGTACATTAAGACCAGTTGGGGGGGGGTACACTGTGTCTTTGGACACAGTGTATCTACACTGTGGTGTCCAAAGACACTGTGTAGATACACTTCGACACTGACAAGTGAAGCCTGTATGTTGCTTGATGTTACCCTGGTGATGGCCATTCGAGGCTTCATTAGCGTTATTTTAGCAGCAGGATATTATGCTGGCAGCACTCAGATTTTCTTTATCACAATAAAAGCCATCATTGAAATGTATAAGGCAAAATAGTTAACAATCTAGTCTGTGAAAAAGAACAGACAAGAATAAAATTGGAACGAACATTAAACATAAAATGTACAGACTAGATTGTTAACTATATTATCTTACATATTTCAATGATGGCTTTTATTTTGAAAAAGAAAATCTGAGTTAGCACTGCTAGCATAATATCCTGCTGCTAGAAGAATGGTAATGAAGCCTCAAATGGCTATCACTAACTGTAGGTCTTCTGATTTTGTCATCATGTGCTGCCACACCCATCTGGTTAAGATCAATCTAGACCAAGAATCAAATCTTTATGGAAGGCTGGATCCTCCCAAGTTACTATCTAATTTTTATCTAATATGCATTTGTTTTGGTGCATCTAATTGTAATTTTAGCTAGATTATGTGTTGGTAAAGGTAGGGGTATGCTGACTTTTTCAGCATAAGGAAATTGCATTTCTGTTTATTTTAATTGGATAAATAGTTTCAAAATTTTATATTTTGTGTTTTGTTCATTTGGGTTACCTTTTTTAATTAATGCAGTTCAATGCAGCGGGGGTGTAATTTTTTCACATGACATGACATATTTACTCATATACTGATACAGATTATTATTTTTTCCAACACAGTCACACCTCATTTTACTTAATGAGGTACTGATTAGGTGATTACCTGAACCAAATCTAATTTAACGAGGAAAAGTAAAACCACTGCTGTGGTCATCACTATCCTCTTGCAATAGGACCAGCTGAATGGCAAAAACAGTGCAAAAATAACTATTCAGCATGACAAATGTGTTGAAAAGAAAAGCTTTGGGTGAGGAAGGGTTCTATTCTGGCTTTACTGGCAGAGGGATACAGTGATCGTCAGGTTGCTTCCATCCTGAAAATTTAAAAGACGGCGGTTCGTAAGAACAAGGTCAAGCAACAGACATTGGGGACAACAAAGCTACAGACTGGCAGAGGGCAAAAACGTCTGTCCACTGACCGAGATGACGTCAAATAATTCGAATGTCACTCAACAACTGTAGGATGACATCAAGTGACCTACAAAAAGAATGGCAAACAGCAGCTGGGGTGAAGTGCACAGCGAGGAAGGTTTGAAACAGCTCCTAGGGGCAGGGCTGAAGACATGCAAAGCTAGAAAAAAGCCCTTCATCAATGAGAAGCAAAGAAGGGCCAGGCTGAAGTTTGCAAAAGACCATAAGGATTGGACCATAGAGGAATGGAGTAAGGTCATCTCCTCTGATGAGTCAAATTTTCAGCTATGCCCAACACCTGGTCGTCTAATGGTTAGACGGAGACCTGGAGAGGCCTACAAGCCACAGTGTCTCGCACCCACTGTGAAATTTGGTGGAGGATCAGTGATGATCTGGGGATGCTTCAGCGAGGCTGGAATCGGGCAGATTTGTCTTTGTGAAGGACGCATGAATCAAGCCAAGTGCAAGGTTATCCTGGAAGAGCACCTGCTTCCTTCTGCTCTGACAATGTTCCCCAACTCTCAGAATTGTTTTTTCCTGCAGGACAATGCTCCATGCCACACAGCCAGGTCAATCAAGGTGTGGATGGAGGACCACCAGATCAAGACCCTGTCATGGCCAGCCCAACCTCCAGACCTGAACCCCATGGAAAACCTCTGGAATTTGATCAAGAGGAAGATGGATGGTCACAAGCCATCAAACAAAGCCAAGCTACAGTACTTGAATTTTTACCAGGAGTGGCATAAATTCACCCAACAGCAATGTGACAGACTGGTGGAGAGCATGCCAAGACACATGAAAGCTGTGATTAAAAACCAAATATTGATTTCTGAACTCTTCCTAACTTAAAACATTAGTATTTTTTGTTGAAAAATTATAATGAATTTGTTTTCTTTGCATTATTTGAGGTCTGAAAACAATGCATCTTTTTTTGGGTTTTTTTGACCAGTTGTTATTTTGTACAAATAAATGTTCTAAATGATAATATTTTTATTTGGAATTTGGGAGTAATATTGGCAGTAGTTTATATAATTAAAAAAACTGTTAATTTTACTTAAACACATACCTATGAATAGTAAAACCAGAGAAACTGATAATTTTGCAATGGTCACTTAATTTTTGCCAGAGCTGCTATATATATATATATACAGACACACATTAAGCATATAGGACTATACAATGCAAACCTGCACAGAGCAAGCTTAGACACATCTGTTTTATTGTTTAATCATGTTTTCCTGATAGTCCTGATGTAATGAATAAGTACAAGGTTGCTGCAGTTTGATTGAGTTTTCATCCTCCCCAAGGCCAAGCTGGTCTCATCATAGCATACATTTAACCTTTTTACATCAGATAGTACCATAACAGAGTTTTACCTGATTAGGTTACCAAAAACTACACGAACCAGAAATGTTTGATCCTCCACACTACTCAAGGACCTGAGGTGCCAGATATGGTGGGCAAAATCAAAGGATGCATGTTAACACCAGGCAATCTTAGTTTATTTAAGTGGAAGCTGGGTAGGTGGGATAAGTGGCAGAGGGTTTAGTGGCTGCCTGGGGAGAAGAATGAAGCATTTGCTGTTGCTAGGTAGGCAAAGCAACCCCGACCACGAACCGGGCAAAGGTACAATGTGCAAAGATAAACATCAGCAATTTAGGTCACTCAGCAGGTGGCCTCAGATCCGGGGCTCTTACAGATTGAGTGTACCTGACCTGGCGCATGGGTTAGCCACACAGTCAAACCAACAGCCAGACAACAGGCTGATACTAACACTCTCGCCGGCACAACAGCAGATGAGGACAGAGTTATGTTATTTCTAATGGCAAAAATAATCACTGAGGACTGAAACAGTCCGTGTGACCGGGATTTTTGCTACAAATACGTGATCGTGATTTTTCCATTTAAAAAGCAGTTCATTGACTTATCGACATCTTGTGTTTTGATTATAAGGTGTAGAAACAGTAATGATCTATTACCAAAATGTTCTTTAATCATATTTTCACAAACACATAATTCACTGTAACATGCAACAATTCACACTCCCAGTGTGTAAGTAGGCCTACTCCCTCAGTGTTCAATAGGTTTAACACTTATAAAACACCACTCACCTAACACTGTAACCATATTTACTCTTTAGATAATGTTGCTCATATAAGCTGTCTACATACTCTCCCTCCCACGCACTCCTTTAAATGAATTGGAGTAGAGGCACAAGGTTTTGTGCACCAAGCATCAGCCACTGCTCTGTACTGCACTTACAAGAGTCAGCACAGAATCACGTCTGCTTAAATAGTTTGGTGCAATAAATAAATTGAGATGCGATTTGAATGAGATTAACCTTGCGCTCCAAAAATATGACAATAAGTATGTCTTGCGCTGGACTTTTGGTGACATACCATGCTCCTGTAATCATTAACAAAACAAACTCAACTTCTTTCTCTTTTCACTCCTCATGCAGTAAATAATGGGTCTGAATTCATAACACGTATTTTCAGCTGGACATGTCCAATGGTAAGCCAACTACTAGGAGTGGAGTGATACAGGAAGTGTTTAGGTCATACATGCTAATTTCTGAAGGCATTAGTAAAGACTCTGTTCAATAGGCTTAGTACTTTGGTGAGCAAACTAGTCCACACAGATCAGACTGGCTTCATAACGAACAGGAACATATTTTTCAATCTTCAACTGTTCGCTTGAATATAATTTGCTCACTCAGACTACCTAATGTGGACTTTACTGTTTTATCTCTTGATGAGGAAAAAGTCCTACAAAAAAAGTGGAATAAAAAGTGTAATGGCCCAGTGTACTCTCAGAACTACAGAAGTGTGACTTTGGAGAGGTATTCAAAAAATGTATCCAGCTTCTACACAGGAGCTCTTGTGCTATACTCACTAACAAATCTGTCTCACCCAGACTTAAGCTACCCAAAGCGATGAGACAGGGATTTGCTTTTTCGTCACAGCTTTTCACTCTGGCCGTCAAAAGTCTTGCTCAAGCCATAAGGTCTCATGTTGGAATAAATGGTTTTAATACTAAAGACACTTTAAATACTGTGCATTCAGAAAGTATTCACTTTTACACATCGAGTTACATTACAGCCCTCTTCCAAAATGCATTAAATAGATTTCAGCGTCATCAGTCAGTTTTTTTCATCATCAGTCTACACACAATAGCCTATAATAACAAAGCAAAAACATATTTTTAGAAATGTTAGCAAATGAATGAAAAAAGAAATATCTAATTCACATGAATATTAAGATTTCTTCACTCTGTACTTTGTTGAAGCAGCGATTACATCCTTGAGTCTTCTTGGGTGTGACGCTACATGCTTGGAACGCCTGTATTTGGAGAGTTTCTCTCATTCTTCTCCACAGATCCCCTCAAGCTCTTTCAGGTTGGCAGAGGAACGTCACTGAACAACCATTTTCAAGTCCCTTCTGAGCTGTTCAATTGGGTTCAAGTCTGAGCTCTGGCTGGGCCACACAAGGACATTCACAGACTTGTCCCGAAGTCACTTTGTCTTGGCTGTGTGTTTAGAGTTGTTGTCCTGGAAGGTGAACCTTCATCCCAGTTTGTGGTCTTCCTTTTCATCAAGGATCTGTCTTTAATTCTTTTAATCATTTCCTCGATCCTGGTTACTCCCCGTAGCATTATGCTGCCATTAGCATGCTTCATCGTAGAGATAGTATTAGCTAGGTGATGAGCGGTGCCTGGTTTCCAAAAAGTTCAATCTTGGTTTCTTCAGACCAGAGAATCTTGTTTTTCATTGGTAGGTGCCCTTTGGCAAACTCCAAGTGGACTGTAATGTGCCTTTTACTGAGGAAAGGCTTCATTTTGAAATACTACATCTGAAATTGATTAAAATCTACTTATGTTAAAGCTGACAGCTTTCTGCTCTTTAATCCCAATAGTCATTGTATAATTTCAAATCCAAAGTTCTGGAATACAGTGCAAAAAGAATATGTCAAAATAATTTTGGGTGTTTACTTGTATCGTACTATAGGGCTAATTTAAACCAATGTCATTTGTGCTCCCAGTAGTGAGAAACCTCTTCTTTGTCCCCTCTAACCTTGATCATCTATGTGATGGAGAGACCTGGGGATTCATACCATAGGGGATTTATACATATTGTAAACAAGGCCTTTGCCTCCTTAGATTTGCTGAGGGAAACCTTACCAAAAATGACCTTTTCAAATACCTACAGAGTATTCTGGAAACCCCTTCCTGCATTTAATTTTGTTCGACCATCTTAGTTTAATGCGCCCATCTTTAGCCAAACATATATTTTATGTTGTTAAAACAACATTTTGAATTTCAATCTGTGAATTCACCCTGAACATGTGCCAGGGGGACCTTTTCTGTTCTGTTTATGTTTGATATTCTTTTTTTTATTATTATATTGTTAAATGAAAAAAAGAATACACATTTAATTTTAGGTAAAAATTCCTTTATCTGTTTGTGTATTAAAAAGCTGTTTTGAAATAGAACGTGTATTGTGTTAATGGGCTCACTTTGACAGACATACTTATGGCACATCTACATCACATCTAAGCATGAGGAACATGTGATGAGGACCTGTGGTATTTATATTTTATGTGCTGCTGTTTAATGCAGTTTGGCACATGCAGGTGGCAGGGAAAGTGAAGTGTGTGTCACATTCAAGTCTCCTGCATAATTCAGATGATCTCACTTCTTTTCTCTCTTTCTCTTACTCTCTTCTTTCTCCGTCATCTCTCTTTCTTCCTCTCTCCTTTCCCGTTCCCTTTGTCGATTTTCTTCTCCCCCCC